>JBAMYA010047702.1:0-10256 GCA_037176975.1 Arrhamphus sclerolepis
AACAAAACAAAACAAAACAAAACAAAACAAAACAAAACAAAACAAAACAAAACAAAACAAAACAAAACAAAACAAATTATTGTCAAAAAATATTGACTTTTATTCACAAAATTAGGCTTTGCCATAATCTATAAGCATAGTACTTTTTTCTTGTAGGTATGATTGAAAATTTAAAAAAAAAAGAGATGTTTTTTCTAATTTTGCTGTAAAATGGCAAATTTTGTGATATCGCACAAAATTACTCTACTTTTTGTAAAAAAAAAAAAAAAAGAAAAGAAAAAAGGAAAAAAAAGAGTTTTATCATGAAAACAGAGACTTCTGGACTGAAATCACATGCTTTTTTTGTAAAACAGGTAATTTTGTCATAAAAATTGCAACGACCCCCAACAACCCAAACGTTTCACAAAAAAGTCACAAAATTCAGCCCTTTAAACTTAATATTACAGTTTTATTTTTGAAAATAAAGTTTTTGTTCTAAAATTAAATATTTTTCTCATGTTTAAAAAACTGTCAATTTTGCATATTTTCAACTAAGGTAGCAATTTTTTAAACTTTAATTCCCCTTTTTGATTTTGGTCCAAACGTGCTGAAATTTCCTCATGTTCTATTAAATGTATATAATTTTCTTAAAATGAAGTGGCGGCCGGATTTGGCCCGCGGGCCTTGAGTTTGACAAGTGTGATATAAGTGACTGTTGTTTCTCTGTTAGAGACGAAAGTAAAGTAGAAAATAAGTTTGACCTTCGCGGAAAGGGAAATAAGGTTGTCCTTTTCATTTTTGTGTTAAGTGTCAGCTTTGCAACATGCAGACATGAACTCATGACTGCAACTAGATGTCGTGGTTGTTTTTGCTGCTGGTCTGTGCGCGCGTGTTCATGTGTGTCTATAGGACGGGAGAGAGAGAGAGAGAGAGAGAGAGAGAGAGAGAGAGAGAGGGGTGATGGAAAAGGTGGCTACTCAAGCTGTGCCATTCAGTCCATGACGCAGTCAGGAGGAGAACTGCATTACGCGCAAAAACAATGGGGACTAGTTCTGGTTAGGACCTCTAAGACACTTTTCACCCTCGATATATTTTCTCTCAGATAGTGAGTTAAGATGTGGACTGTTCCGAAGCCAAATTACCGACCGGGTATGTGCGCCGAGGGCCAGGTGTCTGTGAACATCGGCGGAGTCAGAGTGATGCTGTTCGGGGACGTTTTGAAGCGCTACCCGGAGAGCAGACTGGCGGAGCTGCTCAGCTGCTCCGATCAGAATTCAGACATCGCGTCGTCGCTTTGTGACGACTTCGATCCGAACAGGAAAGAGTTTTACTTTGACAGAGATCCTGACGCTTTCAAGTGCATCATCGATGTGTATTACTTTGATGAAATCCACATAAAACGCGGCATCTGCCCCATCTGCTTCATCAAGGAGATGGAGTTCTGGAAAATAGACCAAAGCGTCTTGGATGAGTGTTGTAAAAGTTACCTGAGTGAGAAGGAGGAAGAGCTGAAGGAGATTGCAAACAAGGTGAAGGTCATTTTGGAGGACCTGGACATAGATCAGTGCATGACGCGCGCGCAGCGGTGCCAGAGGTTCCTGTGGAGGCTGATGGAGAAGCCGGGTTCCTCGTTGGCGGCGCGCGTCATCGCCATCGCATCCTTCCTCTCTATCCTGGTCTCGGCGTTCGTGATGTGTGTTGGCACCATCCCGGAGCTGCAGGTGACGGATACGGAAGGGAAGCTGGTGGAGCATCCGACCCTGGAAGCCATCGAGACCACGTGCATGTTGTGGTTCACGGCGGAGTTCCTGCTGCGCCTCGCGTCCTCTCCGAATAAGATGCGCTTTGCTCTCTCCATCATGAACATCATAGACTTCATGGCCATCATGCCCTTCTACGTCGTCCTGTCTCTCACGTACCTCGGAACCACGTCCATGATGGAGCTGGTGAACGTCCAGCAGGCCGTCCAGGCGCTGCGCATCATGCGCATTGCGCGTATTTTTAAGTTAGCGCGCCATTCGTCCGGACTGCAGACTCTGACCTACGCGCTGAAGAGGAGTCTGAAGGAGCTGGGGCTGCTGCTCATGTACATGGGCGTAGGGATCTTCGTGTTCTCCGCTCTGGCTTACACCATGGAGCAAAGCCACCCGGAGACGCTCTTCAGGAGCATCCCGCAGTCTTTCTGGTGGGCCATCATCACCATGACCACAGTGGGTTACGGAGACATCTACCCCAAAACAACCCTGGGCAAGTGCAACGCAGCCGTGAGCTTTCTCTGTGGGGTCATAGCCATCGCCCTGCCCATTCACCCCATCATTAATAACTTTGTTGTGTTCTACAACAAGCAGAAAGTGCTGGAGACTGCAGCCAAGCACGAAGTGGAGCTGATGGAGTTGAAGTGTGACAGGCAAACCCGCAGAAAAAGTAGTGAATAAGAGGACAATGTATGGAGCAAATAGGAGCAAATTAAGACAGATACAAATCTATCAAATAACAGAAAGACTCCATACATGACTGTCAAGAACCTGTTTATGCCTTGGAATGCTTGTGCAAAGTGCTTGTTACAAATGTTGCCTTTAGTCTGTTGTTGCTGTAAGTTCAACATTTTGTTTTTGTTGGTGTTAAAGAATGGAAAAAAAACATGCATGACAAGCTGTGCATACAACTGCTTTAATATAAGTGAAAGTTATATATTAAATAGAAACTTATCAACAAACTGTTTCTGAGCATCTGTTTCTTTTCAGACCTGCAGCGTTACATTACAGTCCTACTGGGCACGAAGGCATTCAAAAACTGTTTGAAGACAAACTGGAAAACTGGAATAAACTTGCATATGAAGCAATTTGGTAAAATCTTTTGTGGAATTTGAAGTGAATCAGGAATCCAAGTTGCTTCCCATTTACAGAAAAAAAACAGACACTATGTGAAACTGAGGAAATGCCATCTTAAGAAAATTAGTAATTTGTGCTGATGTGCTGATGTATCGTGGTGAGTGTATCATTTCCTGTTTTGCTTCTATTGCTGTTGTTCAGTAATGTTCTGCTCTATGTTGCTTTGCTGTCTTTTACTGTATTGTCTCTGCCTTCACCTGATCAATTTGGTGTTACTACACCTATATTGTAGCTCTGATAGTCTACACTTCCTTGCTGAAGCACTCCTTACACTTTTTGCACCCTTGTTTTTAGTTACATCGGTTATCCTAGCTTAGCTCTATTGATCAAACAGAGATGGTTTTAGATCTGATAAGTGTATAAATGATTGAAGTCTCTGTAACAGATTTTGATTTCCTGGTTGTAGATTCTGGGTTTTCATTCGAAATACTTATGGCTCCGATTGGCACCATACACCAGTCTGTCCCAGCTGATTTTGGGCAAAAGCTGGTGTAAATCGTGAATAAGGCTCCACTGTATCTGTTCACACAGATTTATGGAGAACCAGGAGGTGGTCGTATTGGACAGTGTCACTGATAAATTGTTCTTACATGAAACAGAAAAATCTCACACATTTTCTTTTTCTGATACAGTGCATAACTTCCCATGACCTTAGCTGGCCAAAAACTGCAAATAAAGGACTTGACTAAGGAATAAAGGGACAAAAGGCAAAAGGAATTAAAGTAAGAAAAAGAGTACAGGTCCTTTGACTCCATACTACCAAGACAAATCCCAACAGGCATAATCGCATATAATTCTGTTAAATTCAATTTAGTGGTATGACATCAATTCACAACAATTGTCATGTCAGGGCACTTTAAACAGAAAACAAGTTCAATTAGAGTCCAGTCAAGTCCAGTACTTAAATTTGTATAATGCCAAATCATAAAAAATACACAGAGACAAAAAACAACAACAAAAGAAGCTAGCTGTATATAAAGTACATACTGTACTCATACAAGCATGCACATGTGTCCTCATATACCTACATACACAAGAACACATACCTGTGCATACACACACATCATAATAATAATAATAATTCTAATAATGAAAGCAATAACAATAATAGTAAGAATAACGATGATGACAATAATATCAACAATACTACTACTAAGAAAAATAACAACAATGGTAATTGTCATCATCATTAGCTGGACTGTCACAGTTCATTCACTCCCAGTACTTTTCCACTTCTACACCACTCATCATTTTAGCTTCACTCCACTGGCTGCCCGTTCATTTTAGGATTCATTTTAAAATTCATTTTAAAATTCTTTTATTTGCTTTTAAGTCCCTGAATGGTCTTGCCCCGCTGTACCTCTCTGAGCTTCTACACCCCTACACACCCAGTTGCTGTCTCAGGTCAGCTGATCAGCTGCTCCTGAGTGGATCTAAAACCAAGCGGAAGCTCAGAGGGATCGTGTCTTTGCTGTGGCAGCCCCAAAGTTGTGGAATGATCTTCCTCAGCACATCAGACAAACCTCCTCTTTGTCTGATTTTAAATCCCTCATCAAAACCCACCTCTTCTCTTTGGCCTTTGACACGCAGCAAGACATTGGACTTTGTTTTATTTTATTCTTTATTTTAGCCTATTTTATTGTCTTGTTTGCATGACTGTTACTTTTACTTGTTTTATGTCTTTTATTATGTTTTAATTTATTTAATTTATTTTATTATTTTAAACATTTTATATCCTTTGGACTGTTTTGTCTTTTATTCACGATGTTTTATTTATTACTTTGTACAGCACTTTGGTCAGCTGCTGTTGTTTTTAAAGTGCTTAAAAAATAAAGTTGGATTGGATTGGATTGGGTCATACGCTCATCAGTTCCACACTCCCGACTTTGCCAGATTGTTCTTTGACATGCAAGACATTCCAAAGCTGCCTGACTTCTTGGTAGCTACCTTCGCAGTTGAACTCACCTGTTTCGTCTGCCTCCTGGTAATTATCTTCATTCAATCACAGAAATTAGTCCATTGGTTCTGTGTCCTTTTGTGCTGCAGTTGGGTTCTTACACCACCCATTAGAGGACAATCTAGCCAGAGATGGACCCAGTAACCCCACTTTCACCACAGAACCGCTTTGAGAGGATTGAGATTATGTCCATGCTTAATGAGCAGCAAGTGGAGGAGGCTGCTGCACAAGCCAGACTAGCTGCAGAAACCCAAGCCTAAGCCATTGCAGGCCTCTCTGCTCAGCTGTTGACCAGTCGTCCTTCCTTGGAAGCTTCAGTCCCCACTCCTTGGAGGATTCTATTCCCAATCCAGTCCCTGCTCCTTTTCCTGCTCTGGTTTCATCGGTTTTAGCTTTCCCTGGTATCTGTGGTACCTGTTTCCTCAACTCATCCAGGACCAAGGGCAACCCCTTGAATTGTCTCTGCCATGCACACAGCGCTGAGGGTGATCTTTGCTCCTGGATTTTTGGTTTTGGTTTGTAAAATGACAGAATGAAGGTTAACAAAAAGGACTGAAATCTTTTAGCTTGATCCATAGTCCTCAAATGGAAATGGGTTGATTATTCACCCTGGGCAGAGAAGCAGTGGATGGTTCAACTGGAGGAGATTCAATGTCTCCAGGTCTTATTCACAAATGGGGAAAAGGAAACACTGATTGTACTTGTTTGCAGTAATGACAGAAATAAATACAAGGGTAAAGCTGTTGGCTTAACTCTTTCAAAACCAGAGCCAACTGTAATGGGGTCCATGTCATTTTGAAGCAGGAGCCTGATGATGGCCTGGAGATTTTAATAGTTGCGCTACGTTCCAACCAACCACCAGCTTCACCATATCTGGTTGGAAATCTTTGCAGAAATACGAAGAGTTGCATTTCCCTGACTGACCACTAGGTCCTGGCTCCAAAACAGATCAGATCTCCACAGACTCCCATGTTAAAACGTCCAACTTTGCAGCAGAAATAAACATTTTGGTCTCTATGCTTGGATTTTACACCCATGACAATGCAATTGTTTTTAAATTGTACCCCATCAGCTAAAATACACCAACAAATTATGGTGGCCAACAAACGAAATGGATGACCATCATTTGATTGACAGATGACGTAGCTAATAGCTAGTTGTCATCACTTTAGCTATTTAGCGCTTAGCATTATTAATCATGCTTCAGAGAGAATATGTTTTGCTGTGCTTGTGCATTGTTTTACAGTCCGCTGTGAGTGGACGAAGTGGATCTTTTCAGGATACTTCTGAGTGGAAATGCAATGAGAGCAGCGATTATTCATCCTACAACTTGCAGGCCAACAGCGATGTGTCTATTCTCTGCCTTGATGGACGGATGGCGACTGGCAGGTCCCAGCAGAACTCTGCTCGTCCACGTTTCAGCTCCTGCAGCACTTGTTAAAGATGTTGTCTCAGTAGCAACTCTGGAAATGAGGATGTTTGGACAGATATGATCAGAATGAATGTAAAATAATATTAATTAGCATCATGGGTAAATAAAAGCTAAGCTAGACAAGCTAAAAGACCTACCTACCACACTTTGTGTCGCCCATTTATAACATGGTGTCCAGCAGTATGAGGAAAGACAGACTTCAAAAGTGAGGTTCTTTGTTTACATTCTTTGATTCCAGCCTCCCTCTCTCTCTCTCTCTCTCTCTCTCTCTCTCTCTCTCTCTCTCTCTGTCTTCATTACTATTACTAATTATGGCATTTGTTGGTGGTACTAAAGTTATCAGGCATTTTGTTGAACAATGCATGGCTCTTTATTTAGACCACATGCGGGGGAACATCTTCAGAATGATAGTGCATGCATCCACAAACAGTATGACCATTAACTCAACTTAAACTATATCACGTCACATGACATCTGTCCCATTTAGTATAAGTATTTAAGTATATATATACTAAGTATAGTATATATAAGTATTAAGTATAGGCATGCATAACATTAACATGAACCCCCTTTTGTTTTATCTTACTACAATTACCAAAAAATGTAAACAAGTATTTATTTTAAATAAACAAAACAATCTTTACTTCTATTAAAATGCATTTTCAATCTTTTTTTTAAAATCATTTTTCTTTCTTTTTTTGAACATTTCTAACTAAGGGTGTTGGTAAACCTCCACAATCCTTTGAGATTGAACAGGGTTTATTCTGCCCTATGAGTCCAATATCTTGCTAACTAACGTACCTTATGGCTTTGGTTTTACAGTCCTTCCAAACTTGGTGACAACTTGACCTGAGGACTTGGGGTTACTGGAGGTTTCTGCTGGTACACTTGGGGTGTCATCATCAAGTCTGGTTCAGCTGGCCCCTGTTGGTCTGAGAGTCGACTCACCAGCTGGACGTGGTGCTGGTATCTCCTGGGAGGGCGCACTCCACCTCTAGCATAAAGGAGCCCATTGTAGCCTCCTGACACTGCACAGTCGTGGTGGTTGTCCAAGACTTTTTCTCTGTCAACCTGACCTTGTTACTGCCAGAAAGTAGTGGGAGGGGTTTGGTGGAGTACCTGTGGTTGTGGTACTTCTCGTAGCTGTTCTTTGCCTTTGCCTCATTTCTATTGACAACTTTAAGGTTAAGCCATGCTGGCCAGTTTCTTCCAGGACCAGGATCTCTCAGCTCATCAGCAGCCTGGCAGGGCTCTCCATGGTTGGTTCTGTCAGTGTTGAACAGTATCTCAGAAGAACCGAGGGAGGTTGTCTTCCTGCTTCAAGATCCATTTTGCCATCTTTATAGCCTATTCAGCCATGTCATTAGATCAAGGAAATTAGGGACTTGAGGTCACGTGTTGGAAATCATACTCAGCTGCAAAGCATCTTAACTAGTCTGCTGTGAATTGAGGTCCGTTATTGGTCATTAACTCTTCTAGTGTACCATGATGAATGAAGATGCTTTTGAGCCCCGTATGACAACTTCTAAATTTGTCTTTGGCAGTTCTAGGATTGCAAGCTCCAGTGCTCAGTGTAAATGAGTTCACCCCCTTTGAAAAGTAACATTTTAAACAATATCTCAGTGAAAACAAACAATTTCCAAAATGTTGACAAGACAAAGTTTAATGTAACATCTGTTTAACTCAATAATATAACGTAGATTACACATTTTTTTCAGTTTTATTCAAATTAGGGTGATGCAAAAATGAGTTCACAGCATTGGGTGAAAGTGATTCAGTGGCCAAGTATGTCTTCTGATCTGAACCCAATCCAACACCTACAGGGAGTTCTGAGGAGACAAGTTGAGCATCACTCTCCATCCAGCATCCAGTCACTAAGAGGTCATTGTTGAAGAATGGAAAAATAGTGATGTTGCACAATGTCACCAACCTGGTCATTCCCTGCCTAAAAGACCTGGTGCTGTCATTAAAAATCATGTATGTGACACAAAGTACTCGCTGTAGTACTGAGCACTGTATCTTGAAAAGTAGTCTACGACTAAGTACTGACGACCTTCATGCTCACGTCAGCTGCAACATTTTACCAAGTCAGTCTGGCAGTGGTGAGTAGCGGTTCTCTGTTTTGGCTTGGTTGGTAGATGTTGCAATGTTTACACAACAACAAGTCTTTTCAGGTCACTGCGGGTACCAGGCCACCACACACCACCTTCATAGTGTGAGGCCTTGACGCCCCTGGTGGATCTTCGTCCCTCGTGCTTTCAGGGATCACAATCTGCCACGGTACAGCCGTCCGTGGGCTTCACTAAGTGAGCCATGCTCTTTGAAGCATGGGCTTGCCTGCACCACAACGCTGATCATATGTTCTGGGAAGTATTTCTGGGTGTACCTGAGGACACAATGGAGGTCGCCATCAGCTCTTGTCTTTTCTTTTAAACGATCAATGATTGGCTCTCTCACCCTGAGGTCAGCCTCAACTGAGTCGATGAAACATGTCAGGTATGTCTGATTAAGTACATGTCTGATAACAGAAGAACCTAAAAAGTTATATTAAAAATAGACACTATGAACTTGCTGGATTAATGAGTGACACCAAATGGTAGCCTTTTAAAGTAGTTCCTATCCAGGGGTGTGATAGAGTTGGTCAGATGTGCATCGTTTACCAAAGTCCGCTCTCAGCGTCCAGGCTGGAAAACGTTGTACTCATGGATAACTTGGGAAGTTTATCATCCATAGACAGATGAACAGTCATGATGAACTTTTCTCCTTTCGTGTTGTTATTAAGGCTTTTCAAGTCCACACAGATCCAACAAAACCAGGTCTCTGCAGCATGTTTTTCACATCATTGAGTTTAGGCCTTTCTTTTAATTATTTATATGTGGCTCCAGATATCACTGATGTGTCTGCGCCTGAGTTTATTTTGAATGAAACTGGTGTGCAACGTTGATCGTTGTTTGCCAAGGCGGCTCATCCTCGACTTACAACGAGTCCTTGCTTTGTTGTTAGACTTCAGGAACATACATGCAGCGTCATCAGCTTCAGCTATCTCTTGCACTGCTGTTCTTGAGTAACAAGCAGCAGCAAAGTGTCCCACTCTACTGCATTTCAAGCACTTCTTTCCTTTTGTAGGACACAGTTCATCATCGTCATGATTTCGGCCACATCTAGTACATGTTCCTTTTCTAGTCTTCTTGAATGATTTTCCTGATTTGCCAGTTCAGTAGCGTTCTTTCTTTTTGACTGATTTTAAGTAATCCACATGCTGCACATTTTTCTCTCCTTCAGAGTTCTGGGATTTAATTAACTCGCTGTGTCTCACCATTTCGATGTCTGTACACAACGTGAAGTCACTTTTCATTTGCAGTTTTTGTGAGACTTGTTTAACACCAATTCAAATCACTAGAAGGTCATCTGTTCATCTTTCTGTGTTCCAAAATCACAGTTTTTGGTGAGTTCATAAAGCTGCCACATTTTCTCCAGGAAGCTGCACTTGAGCATGGAACCTTGCACGTTCGTAGATAACGCTGAGCTCCTGGGTAACGTGTCCATCAAACTTGGCCATTATTGCATCATATTTGTCTCAATCAGTCTCTTGTGTAAACTTGAATATGTGCTCAGCCTCTGCTAACTTTGATTATATATTGTGTGCTGCTTCCTCGTCCTCCATGATTCTGATCTGGCGGACCTCTGTTTCCAGTCCACCCATGATTGAGACTTGGAAAAGTCGAACTGTTCAGGCAACATACTACTTTGTCATAACCATGGCGATGCACACATTGGTCCAAAATCACGTCTCTAGTCAAGTTTTACCTTCTGATAACTTGTCGCATTTCTTGGTGGGACTAAACAATAAATGTAAGCATTTTTTTAGCGCACAGCTCTTTATTTAAGTGACAGTGCACCCATACACATATAACCATTAACTCAACTTAAGACTATACACCTCATATTACACTAATGATAACAACAACAATAATGAATAAGGATAAAAATTGTATTT
>JBAMYA010047703.1:0-10256 GCA_037176975.1 Arrhamphus sclerolepis
GCCCCTAAGTGTGACATAACCTTCCTCGTCTCAGAGGATGGCAGTGGGAAGGGTGCTGCCATGGTAACTGCTGTTGCGCAGTTGCTGGCACTCCAGTCCAGGCTAGTGATGGTGAGGATGACGAGGAGGAAGAAGAGGAGGAGGAGGAGGATAATTAAAAAATGGCACTTAAGGCAGAAATAATGCCTATTTAAACTTGTACCACAAGTCAGATTTTTTAAAATAAATCCTGTTATGTTTTTAATCTAGGTAAAGCTGTTCATATAATGTAAAAAAGAGGAAGCAATTGTATTTTGTGAGACTCCAATAGAAATGTTGCATTTTTTTTCACTCAAATCAAAGAAGAGTGTGATCATAAAATGCTGTGCCATGTGTCAGCGAGGGATAAATAAATCCAGGTATTCTACATTTTGCTGTGCAGCGTGTGAATTTCCACCAGGGGTCAATAAAGTCTGACTTTAATACAAAATGAAGATGCATCTTAATTTATTTGTTGGTATTCTGTGTCTCTTATGAATGAAAGCTCTTGAGAACTTAACTCAACTATGAACCAATGCAATTTTATGTAAAAAAAAAAAAGAAGAAAAAAAAAGACATCTTAATCTTATGGTCTCTGATATTATTTCAAGCATTAACTTTTGTGGGTAAGCCTGTTTGACTTGGTTTAAGTTAGTGGCAGCTGAAGACTGACATTGTTATTTAATGGATCAACATGAGAAAGAGATTGCCCAGAACACCTCACCAGGGAGGCGTCCAGGAGGCATCCTGACCAGATGCCTTAACCACCTCATCTGGCTCCTCTCGATGCGGAGGTGCAGCGTTTCTACTTGGAACTCTTCCCACCTGACCGAGCTTTTCACCCTATCTCTAAGGGAGAGCCTGGCCACGAAGAGGACTCAGCTCCTTCTTCACCACGACGGATCAGTGCAGCGTCTGCATCACTGCAGATGTGACCAATCTATCTGTCGACCTCTTGTTCCATCCCAGTTCCTTCCTTCACTTGTGAACAAGACCCTGAGTTACTTGAATTCCTCCACTCAGGGCAGGACCTCATCCCCGACCAGGAGAGGACACTCCACCCTTTTCCAGGTGAGGATCATGGTCTCGGATTTGGAGATGCTGATTCTCATCCCAGCCGCTTCACATGGCTGTGAATCGCTCCAGCGAGAGCTGGAGATCTCGGCTCAATGAAGCCAACAGAATCAGATCATCTGCAAAAAGCGGAAACCCGATCCTGAGGTCAGATCCGGTTCGCCTCAACACTTCGGCTGTATCTAGAAATTATATCCATAAAAGTTATGAACAGAATCTGTGGCAAGTCGAAATCGGAGTCCAACTCTCACTGGAAACAAATTCAACTTACAGCTGGCACTGCGGACCAAACTCTACTGGTCATACAGAGAGCGGACACCCTCTACAAGAAAATCAGGTACCCTGTACTCCGAAGTACTCCCCCCAGGAGTCCCCGGGGGACACGGTCAAATGCCTTTTCCAAGTCCACAAAACACATGTATACTGGTTGGGCGAACTCCCATGCCCCCTCCAAGACCCCAAAGAGGGTGAAGAGCTGGTCCACTGTTCCACAACTGAGACAAAAGCCACACTGCTCCTCCTCAATCCAAGATTTGATTATCCAACAGATCCTCCTCTCCAGGACCCCTGAATAGACCTTCCCAGGGATGCTGAGGAGTGTGATCCCCCTATAGTTGGAACACACCCTCCAGTCCCCCATTTTAAAGAGGGGGACCACCACCCCAGTCTGCCAGTCCAGGGTTACTGTTTCCGGTGTCCATGCAATGCCACAGAGGCGTGTCAACCACGACAGCCCCACAGCATCCAGAGTCATAAGGAACTCTGGGCGGATCTCATCCACTCCTGGGCCCTGCTGTGCAGCTTTTTAACCACCTTGGTGACTTCAGCCCCAGAGATAGGAGAGCCCACCTCTGAGACCCCAGACTCTGCTTCCTCTTTGGACGACGTGTCATAACAGACATTCATATTTTTATATATTGCATGCTTAAATCTTTGATGTGTTTCCGTGTGACTTATGAATAGGATGAACACTGCCCTTCTAGAAATAAGTCTAATTTTTTTTTTTAATATAGTCACATTATCTTACAATAAGAAACAGCATCTACCAATGGCTTGAGAAGAATTTAATTGGCTAGAATTCTTAAATATATTTTTTGTAAAGTGAGACTATTTTTCTTTTCTGCTTGATTAGATCATTTTTTTATTTAGACAAAAATAATAAATTCAGAAGACAAAGTGTTTTGAAACAATGTAACACAACACACCTGATGCAAAAAAACTTGAATCAGGTGTGTTGTGGCATGTAAGACAATGCAGGGCTGTGGCTCTTTGGGCCTGGAGTTGGCCACCCCTGCTGTACACGGTCAAAGTCTCAGTTTCTCATCAGTCATGGTGCTCGGATATTCTGCCACCATGTAGTGTCTGTTTAGAGCCAAATAGCATTAAAGTTTGCTTTGTTTTGTGGTAGACTTCCAACAGTTAATGTACTGTTTTTGGTGGATCCAGCTTGTGTGAGGGCTGTCCTGGGTCTTGTAATTGTAAGAGGGGTTGAGCCTCAGCTGGCTGACGAAGCTCTTCCCAATGTTCTCCTCTTGGCATTGCAGAGCTTAGTAGTGGTAGGAACTGGGGGTCATTTGTTTCAAGGCGTTTATAAAACTTGATGGCTCTTTCTTGAAGTCTAGTTAGAAGGGGAAATTGGCTCAGCTCAGCTCTGCATCTGTTGCTGGGGGAGTTCCTGTGCACTCTGAGGATGTTCTTGCAGATCCCTCTGCAGGATTTCAGTGGGGTGTTTGTCCCATTTTTTTTTTCCAGAATCTTAATTTGCGAGAGGACCTCACACCCCACTACCATATAAAATAATTAGTTCAATTATATATTTCAATATTTTGAGCCTGATTCATGGGAATAATGAGATCATCAACTGCCGAGTTAAAGCTTCCTGTGAAGTGATGTGTAGACCTAAGCATGTGTTGTCGTGTTTTTGGGTGTGTGTGTGTGTTCCACCTCATGAGAGCCCAGGAAAAACTGGTTTGGTTTCCCTGACCCCTGGGTCATTATTTGGGTTTTGTCCTCATTAACTGTCAGGGCCCAGGTCTGACAGAAGGTTTGCAGATGATCCAGTTGCTGCTGCAGTGCTTCCTTTGATGAGGCCAGCAGTATGAGATCATCTGCAAAAAGCAGGTATTTAATCTGTGTGTCAACCAGCATGAGACCAGGGACGTCAGATAGTTCTAGAGATTCAGCCAGTTCATCAGTGTAAATGTTGAAGAGGGTGGAACTGAGACTGCAGCCCTGGTTCACTCCTCTACTCTGGGGGAACAAATCTGTGTGCATGTTGTTAATTTTAACAGCACATTTCATTTGTGTGCACATAGTTTAAATGATGTCATAGACCTTCCAACCTATACCCTTCTCTATTAATTTTAGGAACGGACAATCATGCCAAATTGAGTCAAATGCTTTTCGGAGATCTACAAAGCAAGAAAAGATTTTCTTTTTGTTTTGGTGGGCGTATTTATTAATGAGGGTGTAGATGTGGTCTGTTGTCCTGAACAAGAGCCAGATAGGAATTAAATCCAAACAAAGGACATCATGTTCACTGAGGAAGTCTTGCAGCTGGCTGTTTAGGATGCTGCAGAACAACTTCTCCAGGTTGCTGCTGCAAAAACACAGCATGAATACATTAGCGTTTCATTTAAAATACAATCAGTACCGCTGGTTTTCTTTGCTTGCAGGATCTGGGTTTTAGCCAGTAGTTCTGCTTCAGTAATTTGGTAGTCTAGAGGGGTTCTGGTGGTCTTTAATTACTGATTCTAAAATTTGTCATTTATTGAGGAGATTGTTTTGGGCCCAATTCGTGGGAGCAGCAGCATACAGATGTTCAAAGTGTTCAAAATGTCACCATTTTGAGTAGCCAATTGTTCTTTTTGTGGTTTGTTGAAGGAGTGCTATTTCTTCCAGAAATCATTGGAGTCAATGGACTTTTCAGTTATTTGTAACTGATGGCTCACATGATGCTCGTTTTCCACTTTTGAGTGTTATTTTTGTTTTTTTTTGTATAATTTGTTTCCCAGTACTGGTGGCGGAGCTCAGGGTTGTCAGGTTGTCTGTGTTTTTGAATTGATACATTTCTGAGAGTTTTTCTCAGTTGTCTGCATTCTGTTTCAAACCACTCCTCACTGGTCAGGTCTTTTGATCTCTGGTTCTGGACTTTTTCAGACTGGACAAATCTGCCACATGGTCAAATATGTTGAAGATGTCCTGTACAGCCTGTCTGAGGCCATCCGGACAGAAGGGACACAATGTGGAAAGAAAGCAGTCTAAATGGGACTGAAAGACTGTATTTTTTTTTATTGCTGTCTGGTATTTATCTTTGCTTTTGTTTGTCCATTTATAAGGTTGTTTTCTGTCGGTCACATTGCAGGGTTCTGCTGTGTGAGGGTTGTTTTCTGTTGTTTTAATGTAGACTGTGATTTTACAATGGTTTGATAAGAAGGTTAAGGGGCTGACTGTAAATTTTCTCAGGTAGAAGGGGTCTAGGTTGGTGATGCCATATTCTACTGCGCTGTTACCAAGAGGAGAGCTATGAGTGAAAAGAGCAAATGAGTACTCCCTAAACCAACTGTTAATCAACAGACCCAATGTTCTACAGAGCTGCAACAGTTGCTCCCGACTTTTATTGACAGTTTTGTCAAAGTTGTTTCTGTTTGTTTGGCATATAGTTTTGGCAATAATTACTATCTGAAAGAATCAAGGAAACATTTGGCAGACAAAATATAATATGATATAATAATCAAACTATGTAAATCTCTTATCCCCGCCTGTTCTTCTGATGACGGTTGTCGTCATGTTATGTCCTTATGGCTCCTCATGAAAATCATCTCTAACTCTAATTTAACAAGTGAGACAGTAGGATGTTAATGGTGAGTTGACACCTTTAATTTCTTAAAAATATAAATCGAGTAACACTTTTGAAAATTAACAAAATCATGTATTTGAGCATAGGTGATTTTTGACAAAATGATTTGATAATGTAATATAATGATGAATACTATATCCCAATATTATTTTCATTAGTATCTACAACAATACAAACAACCTAAAATTAAATTCAGAACCAACATTGTTTATTAGAGATGGTGTTGACATCTTAAAGCTGGGTGACATTTATGTGTGTGTGTGTAGTGCATCTAAAACACTGAAAAATGTGGGTCCATATAGGATTGTCCATGGGTTCCATGTTGGTCCCATGTGACTTATTCACCATGATTATGTTGAGGTACTTGGGTGATGAATAGACATGTGCCTAAAATAAGTGTATTATCTGGGTCCTCCTGGAGCAAATCACAACGCACACAAAAATGGGCAATTCACATGGGGTCAATCTGGAACCAGAGAATCCCATTTGGGGACCCATTTAAAACTTAGTTGGGTCCCACCTACAAATATTGGCTAGTTAGTAATATAGAACCATTGTTTATTCTGAAATAATTTAATGAATGCTATCATTAAGGATGCAGCTAAGTGTAGTATACATGCATATATGAGTAATAGCTAAACCATCTGTTTTCTTGTTCTTTCTTTCCTTGAGTTGATGACAACAACGTGAAACAGAATTTAATATTGTGAACTAGATTGCTCTTACGAAGTGACTTTTTTGAAAGCATTAATCAGGCTCGTTTCCAATTTGGGGTTTTTGCGTGAATAAGCTGAGCTCAGTGGTTCAATTGCTGTAATAACTAGAGTAGCTTGCAAAACAGGAAACAAAACAGACTTCTACAAACACTTTGCCCAGATTGTACCATCATGACAAAGATGAGTCCTGCAGGTTAAGTTAACTCAGACAGCTCTGGCTTTGTAATCTCTTTTGCTGATAAATTTAAGTCATTTGGTCAAAGAAATAACTGTTTCCATCTCGAGTGCTAAAGAAAAGTACTGGATATAACAAAGAGAGTTGGAACAGATTCCTACTTAAGCCTGCTGAGCATCCGTAACATGCCCCGAGACATGATCCTGGGTTCACTTGCCCAGTCAGACATCTGAACTGTTGAGAACTGTTGAAACCAGGAGCAACATCCAGCATCAAGTCCCAGCTCACAAGGAAACACATGGCTCAGAAACACAGCTAAAAGCCAGCACAGCACTTTCTCCCTTAACACCAAACTAAGTGGTATGACCATAAACACAAAAAGGACATGACAAAACTGGTGTGGTAAAGTCAGGGAGTGGAGAGCCAAACGATCAGAGGCACAAATTTACAAAACGCAAGTGTCTGTAAAAGCTGTTAGTTCTGAGCAGGCATCACCAGAGGAAAATCAGAAACAAAGCAATGCTGAAAAGACTTTTGATAAGACACCACAGAAGAGAGTTGAGTTACAAAGTAAAAGTCCTGTTAAGCATACAGTAGTTCCTCCATGTATTACACCAGACTTGGTAGGGTCTCAAAATCAAACCCAAAGTACATGTAGTAGAATGAATCGAAACATTTGCTAACCAGAATGTTAAAAGACAAGAAAATATGATTCATTTGGCTAAGTTGTTGATGGTATTTTTTGACGTGAAAATGCAGAATTACAGTACCTATTAAGTTGAAATATTCCACTTGCTAGTGTGAGACTAACTTGTTATTTTATTGCAGTCACAATGACATTCTCAGGAATTGCTTCTTTTGTGTCTTTGCAGCCACTGACTACAGCTAAGAAAGGGGGATGTAGACAGCTGTACTGTCCGTTTGTTTGACCTAAGAGTGTTCCCGTAGCTGACGGTAATCCTGGGAGACTTTAGGAACTCGGGTGTACAACGTTACGTGGCGCCTAGAGATGACTTGTTGTAAATAGGCGCTATATAAATAAACTGAATTGAATTGTTACAATGTCTCTGTACAGATACTGTCGTGGAGAATAAGTTGCCCAAAGTTCATCACAACTCTGGTTCAAACTAACAAACAAACTAAAACATAATGGTTTGATTTGCAATAGAATGTGCAGTTTTCCCAGAACATTTGCCTGTTTGGAAATAAAAGCTGTTGTAAGGATTTAGATTTTTACTCTCCTTCTTTGAAAATAAATAAATAAATAAATAACACAGCTGTTATTTTGAACAAAACTGTAAATGTGCCTTCATGTGCTTCTTTGTTAACTGGTTTGTGGTATTGACCATAGACATATGCAGAGTGTGAATTATGCAATGACAAATGTGGGGTGGATCAACATTTTCTCCAGGCCAGGGAGCAAAGTACAGCGCAGGCGTGTGCTTCAGGTAACAGAAGTCTTGCTTGTTCAAAGAAATGTCTGCATTGCTTGTAAAATTCACTATTACCCACGCTATAATGCTCAGTATTAAGTCTGCACAACAAGCACAGAAAATACAGGCTGCATTATCTGTCCTAATTTTCAACTTCCTTTCTTCTTTGGGCACCAAAATAGTGCCTGATATCTCCTCCTTTCCTCTTGCTCTTCTCCTCTCTGTAAATGAAATGTAATCTGAGTTCAATAAAGTAGTTGTACATTTGAACTAATACAACTATGACAATTTAATGAAAACAAAAACAAACAAAAAACACTGATGGCAGGAGAACCATCACATAAGTGCACATAAGGCATTACTACTCTTTTTGCAGTGCCTTTCTGCACTTATAGTCTGAAATCAGTATGGAAGAGCATTGGAGTCCAAAATATGTTCTTGGAAACTACATTTCCAATAACGCAGCTGTGTCTTCATTAACAATACAAGCTCATCCATTTTGTTTGCTGAGTGATTTCACAGTGATTTCACATTTCCCCTTAAAGTACCTATTTCTGGGTCTCAGTCTTGCTTCTACTTCACATTCTCAGCATCCCTACTTCAGTTCATTTGAATTTTCTGTCTTATTCAGGGCACTTGTTGAGAATTATAAAGCTCAATCACAGCTGCTTCCAAATATACAAAACTGTGACATTGTCATAATTATTCATCATAATGAACTTTTTAAAAGGAGCTAAAGGCCAACATCTCAGTTCCTTTCCAACAGATCTGACAAAGTGCACATAAATGTTACATACGTGTGCAATATTTCAAATATCATAAAAATATTGTAAGATTTTAATAGTTTTATGTTCTTGAGTATTTATTTTCCTGTCTGAAGTGACTACCAACTCAAATTGTCACTTTTTCAAGGCTTAGAATATGTAATTGAGGGAACTGTTCAGATTTACAGCAGTCTGTGACATCATAGTCCAACTCATCTTTACCTCCACCCACTCTCACATCATGATTACTGCTATGAAGAGAAGTGATCAGTGTTGAAATAAACAAGTATATTTTTAACAATATGGCACAGTGTCAATGTTAAACCAAAATCAATTTCAGCTATTTTGCTCTGAAAAAATATCAATATCCATATGATTGTGTCTCTGATCAAGGCAAGCTCATGTTTTCAGTAACTCCTACAGCAGGTACTTTTATGTACACGGTTTATGTAAAAAATCAGTGATAGTGTAATCTATTGTAATTGTTTTGAATTTGTTTAGGAAACTCCCTAAGTAATATTCAAAACAATGAAATTGACAATGTTATTGTCTTGGATCTTGTTGAACATGTGCTTCTTCAATTTCTTTAAGTCTGGAATGTTGTTTAACCAGTAGTTCAGCAATGCCGCTTAAGTAAGATCGACTGCTGCTGCAGCATCGGGTGTGTCAAACTGATTTAAAGTCCTGAGCCACAGCGGTAGACTGAACCCAGGGAATTACCAGAGCACTCAAATAATTATTGATCAGTTGCTTTAATTAGGTGCAACACGACTAACATTTCAACGCCCAGCATCAAGCATTGATGGCAAGAGAGTACAGATGATACACACGTTACAAATAAACTGAAATAAGCTTCTCTTTGTAAAAGTTTTTAAATTATATCTCCTCCTCGTAAAGAGGGAGAGATCTTTTCGATGCCCCAGAATTTTAATAAAGCAGTTGAACTGTGATTAGCTTGGATATAATGGCGTGTTATGGCGCAGTCTATGTTCTGATTCTGGATGGCAGCTTTATGTTCAGCATGCATTGTTTAAGGGGGCGTTTGGTCTGGCTGACATCGATTAAACCGCATGGACATTTCAATATGTGAACAACATGTGTGGTATTGCAGTTTATGAATGAGTTGATGTTATATTTTTTGCCACTGTGTTGATGAAAGAAGTAAAAACTTTTACAAAGAGAGGCTTTCTGGATCTACACATTAAATACTGTAGAGCTTAATGGTTTCAATGAAGATTTTTGCCTATCAGTTTATTTGAAACGTGTGTAATATTATCTTCTATGCCTTATGTTTTATTCCTTTAAAGTGCCTACTGTTGGCAGAACTATGACATCTCTCTATATTTAAACCGTACATTTATATACAATTATTTTCTTTCTTTATGAGTGCTGATGTGTGATTGGTTAATTGATGATCCTACCTCTGACACGAACCAATGATTTGATTGAGGGAGGGGATAAAGGTATTTTTTTCCTTCTGTATTAGTTAAAATACTGTACATTTACTCTGCTGCTGATGTAGAGTGGAAATTTGAATTAAATTTGACACTATATAATTTATGTGTCTAAATAATATACAATAAATAGAACACACATTTATGCTACACATCAAAATGCTGCAGAATAATCAGATTTCTGATTTCAGAAAGGTAAAAAGCTATAACTAATGTTTACAGTTAACAACATTCCAAAAACCACCATGAAGTGGTGATTCAATAAAGGTTTTTAGAAGAATCCCAATGAGAGGAATTTTTACTTTTTTTTTTTTTTTTAGGTAGTTAGCTTCTGATCAAAGACTGGGAACTTACCTTACAACTCAATTTCTGTTTTTCTTACCTCTCATTGTGTCACAAAGAATTTAAGCAGGGTTAATCCTGTGTATACTTTTCAACCGGTTCTGTGTTATTTCAGCTCCTTGTCACACCTTCTGTTGTTGCATGGGGGAAATTGATTTGGTATTTTTTTGTCTTAATGTGTGACAGGGTGTTGACAGTCAGCCATAAATTATGCATTTTATGAAACAAGTTCTGTGTTACATCCACACCTGTTTTACGTACATAGATTTCTGCTGCCTGAGTGGTAACTCACTCTTGCAAAGAAAACTAAAGAAGTTTGTTTCATGACTCATGTATTACAGATTCTGATTCCTCAGAAGTCGTCCATCAGTTACTTTCATGGTAAATTCAGTGTATTTTCAGACCTGATGCACATAAATAC
>JBAMYA010047704.1:0-10255 GCA_037176975.1 Arrhamphus sclerolepis
CAGGGATGCTCCTTTTATACCCAATCATGACTCTCACCTGTTTCCAGTTAACCCGTTCAGCTGTGGAATGTTCCACAGGTGTTTTTTCAACATTCCTCAACTTTCCCGGTCTTTTGTTGCCTCTGTTCCCTCTTTTTTGTAATGCATTGCAGGCATCAAATTCAAAATGAGTGAATGAATATTTGCAAAAAACAAAGTTTATTAGTTTGTACATAGATGAATGTGTGAAGGTTTGTGTTGTGATCTGTGTGTAACCGTCGTATCCACCAGAAATCATCCAGCAGTCAGACATAAAACAGTGATGTTGACTTCCAACACTGGCTCAGCATCAACCAGTGACCACAACCAGTAACAGGCTGTATTACAGCTGGTGCTGGTGTGCTGGGCCACTGTCATGCCCCTCCAGCAGTGCACAAGATTGCCCTGCTTTCTTCCCAGCTGGTTGTTGAAGGTTGAAACTAATGATGGATCTGTGTTTTAGAGTGGGACTTGCTGCTAATGTGACTGTTTTCTCAGTCATATTTTTTGGCTAAAATCCATTTTACAGATTAGAGCTACTGAAACGTTATTTCTGCTGTAATGAGTCCCAGATGTGGCTGCAGATGTGCAGCTCTGATGATGCTCTGATGCTATGATTAGACGGCAGGTCAGGATTTCTACTGCAACATTGCCCAGATTACTAAAGTTGTGGTGATAAATTTAAATCCAGGTCACACTTCACTCTCCTTGAGATGCGCTATGTTAAAATACAACCTCAATTCAATAAAAATGTGAATAAAAACTGAATGGAAACAAATCTCAAACTCACATTTTGTTTCCAACTGAACACAGGAAGCGTATGAGTGTATGAATCTTGACATTGAGACATCTAACCTGAACATGAGAACTATTACCCCATTTAGAATTTGATGGCAACTCGATAAAGAAAAGACACATAAACACTTGGAGGAATGTCTTTGCAGCAGGTCAGTGACATGATTGTCTTTTAAAAAGAGCATCTTTGTTAAAAAACAAAAACAAAACAAAACCCTATAAATTGTGAAAGTAAAAACAAAATAATGAATCTGGAGACCTCATCATATAGAATCAGCTCAACGTCACATAATTAAAAACCTTCTGGAACCGAGATCACCACACAGTCCAGAAACCACTAACCCTCACCCTCACCAACCACGGATGAAGGCTCAAGTTATGTCATGAAAAAAGAAAAATCCACGTGAACCTGTTCAAGAAGTAAGTCCATCCCTCTGGATCACAGCTGAATGTGGACACCAGTACAGGCAACTTTGGTTTTCAGTCACGTTGCTGACATCAAATTAAAATTATTAAAACTATTCTCCTCTCTTTGATTGTTTCGTATGTTGTATATGATCTAATGTCAATGAAATATTGTTTTGTATGGATGAATAAATGGATCGATTCCTTGATGGATGGATGGATGGATGTATGGATGGATGGATGGATGGGCAGATAAATGGATGGATGGATGATGAATAGATTCTTTGAAGGTTGATGGATGGATGAGATTATTTCAAAGTGCTGATTTGTTTTAAAAGTGAAGACCTCTGTCAGGTTTCATCTGTTTTTTTTTGTTTTTTTTTAATCTAGATTTTTCTTTAAAAAAATCTAACTTTATCAAAACAAGCTAATCTCATGGCAGGATGTGTAAAAGATCCATCCATCATCTATAGCTGCTTCTTTCTCTGTAGGGTCGCAGGATGTTTAAGTTTAAATTAAAAAATGTTCCAGTTTGACTAAACATTGGCAGATGTTCTTCTATGATGACTGAGTTTAGGAACAGCTCACCTTCTCAGTTTGTAACCGTGATTTGTAACACTGGTACGTACAGTATATGTTTACACCTGTCGTGTTTTCTGGTTGGAGCGGACTGATACTTCATCCAAGCCTGCAGATGTTTCACAGACCCAACTCCACTCAGGCATCATACAGCATTCACTTACCCTCAGAAGGGGGTTGTGCAAAACTGTACCACAGAATTTAAAACAAGTACACACTGTAAAAGCAGATGCTGTGAACAGAGCTGTAAAATTCTGTTAAATATGGGAGCTTTAATTTTGAAAGGTCATGGTTCCAGTCCAGTAAGTCATATTTATCACATATTAACAACCCTGGACTGATGGGCTTTAAAGTTTCAGCATTCAGTTAGATAACATTTTACTGCCCTGTTTTTGTGTCTGCCTGCACCAACGTGACCTGGAAGCTGTGTTTTTATGGGGATTAGAGTTGTGATTATACCATTTTAGTGTGTTTGTTTTTCTTCATCAGTCTGCAGAGCGTTTGAAAACCAACTGAAAGGCAAATGAGTTTGATGGACACGTTGGCTTCATTCCTGGAAACAACTGATTTGGTTCCAGATGTGGGATTCCTGCCTTTTGTTTTTTCTGTTTGTTTCTGATGTAGACAGCTGTTACAGACTTTATTTTTGACATGTGGATGACAGAGGACTAGCATTTGCTGCACTAGTGCACATTTCATCACTTTTTTTTTCTCTCCACTCTTCTGGTGTTGTGGGACAATGACAGTAGATGACCTTAGATGTTTCATCCTGAACTCCATCATCTCCATGGTTACCATTAAAGGGCCACATCAACACAATGGTTACCACTTATTCTTTAATTTCTCAATCAGCAGTATTGTCCGATTTGTGATGTTTGTAAAATTGAAAATTTCATGCTAAAATCGCAAATTTAAAAAGATGTTGAACTTTTTTGTAAAAAAAAAAATTGTTGTAAAAATTACAAATTTTGAAATACGAGTACTTTCTTTTTTCAACAATCAAGATGTTTTATCATACAATCACAAATGTCAAAAAACTCTGACTTTTTCACTTAAATTTACTTTCTTTTGGTAGAAAATAACTTCTGCAAAATTTTGACATAAAGTTATAATGGTCATAAAATGTTTTTTAGCCTTAAATTGTACTTTTTATCATTAAACAAACAACTTAATTTTACAAAAATCACAAGTTTTGTCAAAAATGATCAACTTTTTGTTGTAAAGTCTCTTTCAGTCGTTTACTAAATCCTGACTTTCTGGTGTAAACCAGCTGCTCTCCGACTCAGTTATTCCACTTTTTGATGTCAGAACTGAATCAAATGTTTCTTCAGAAATGTTCTAGTTAGAAGTTTATGATTGCCTTTAAATGCTCTCACGGACCAGATGAGTTGAGGTGGTGGGTTGGATGTGGCCCGCAGGCCTTGAGTTTCACACATGTACCTTAGAGGCTCTGTCTTCGTGGAAGTGGCTGTGAAAAGATAATCTCATAATCCCTGAGGTATGATGGTGTAGCAGGTTTGTGTTCCCTGTCGTGGAAGAAGCACATTAAGTGAAGCGAAGACAAGAGGGAACTTCAGTTGAGTCTAGACTCTCTGACTACAACACAATACCAACATGGGTCTTTTATTTTGTCATTTAAGTCATTCCTTTCTCAGTGTTTGGTCCAGATATACAAAAGCACTTAATTTCTTTCTTTCTGAGATGTTTTACTGTGTCCTAAAGTGAAGCAGCTGTTGAGCCACAAAGAGCTTCCTCTGAAGTTGTTTTTGTTAACGCTCTCTGACTGAGTTCACAGAGCACCTGATTGTTGCCGCCTCATTCAGTCGCTGCAGATCCAAGAGCCTTCAGACTAAACATCTGCTCATGCTTGTGTCAGCCATTCAGCAGCGTGCTCCATATAACCATCAGACCCTCCACTGGCTGGGTCACAGATAAATCTCTAGGGGTCAGAGGTCCAACATGGTGGGCGTGCAGACGTTTGGGTCACTGAGCAGTCAGACTAAAGGACGGCAGGTCTTCAGTCAGGTGTCTCCAGCTCTGACGTGACTCGCACATTCCCCAAGGTCAAAGGTCACATTCTCAGCTGCAGTGAAATCAGATGGTTTCCATGTAATTACGTGGTAACAGAGCAGAGCTGCTGTTTATTTGTTCAGGGTGTGAATGTGAGAGATACCTGACTGTCTGGGCGTGTTCAAGACAACGTATGTGAGTTCAGCATGGAGACGTGATAAATGAGGGTGCGGCAGGTTTTACCTGATCATGTGTTCGACTGTCTGTTTTCTGACAGTTTTTTTATGTGGTTGTCTTGATGGTTTCTCTGCTTTTCCTTTTTTCAATAACTGAGCCAGGATTGGGTAAAGGAGGTGGACCATGTTCAGGAGTGTATATAACTGATTGAGGAAAAAAAAGGATTGTTGCCCAAGCTACTAAACATAAGAATGGTTTCCGTTAGTGGAGGTGTGTGGGAAATCTGTAACAGGGATGACATCGTCCTTGATTCTGTCAACTTCTGTCAACTGTCAACTTCTGTCAACGCTTCATACCACTTAGTGCAAGTAATCCACTACTTTTGCTGTTTTCCAGCTGCCATGAAAAAAAGAATAAGACGGCTATAGAAAAGAAGATGTAAGTTAGCTCCATTTTTGTTTGCAGTGTCTGCTTTGTGTGATCGTCAATGAGAAAACTCGACCTTGAAGAGACACTGAGCCTCTTTCAGAAAAGCTGCATAAATATGTGAGCAGCCACATAAATCACCTCCTAACTAAAAAAAAAATCTGCTCTGGATTCATAAACGCTGTATAAAACTGAACTGCGTAAAGTGAATTCTTTATGAACAGGACATCCAGTAACAAAGATTATGTTTGACAACAGCTGATTTAATTACAACCTTCAATTCCTTTAACTTTATTTATATTGCGTGCATTTACAACAAAGTTGTCTCTAAGTGCTTCTGAGAAGTCCAGAGCATGACCCTCAAACACATGGAAATGCCTAACAGTGGCAAAAAAAACAACAAACTCCCTCTTGGGAAGAAACCTTGAGCAGAACGAGAAAAAAAATATACAAATATCTGGTATAAAAATATATAAATATGTGGTGGTCAGAGGGTTGGACTGTAGGTCTGCCATGCCACTGGGCATCCTACAGTGGCATCCAGTCGACAGGTGCAGGTAAATGCCAGGATGGTTAGAAGATGGAAGGTTTGGGAGGTGAGGGGGAGTGCAACATCACCCTCCAGGATGTTTAGTGAACAATTTTTTCTTATCCCATTTCTTCACTACTTAACAGTTGTTGGAGGTGTTCTAGTGTTGTTGCACTGTATGGGGACAATACTTCTGATTGGTCCCTCTAAAGGACACTGGACACCCGGGAAAAACTGGCAAAGACCACATGATGTCCAGCTCAGTGGTCTTTCCTGGGCAGGGACAGTGTTGAAATGGCAGGATACGCTTCTCCAAAAGCCTGTTCAGATCATTCAGCATTATTGAAGCCTTGACAGATGTGCAGCTCATCCACTAATACAGGGTGATTTACTTAATGTGAGCTGGGTCGTCCCTGTCCTCTACAGCTAGAGGATTCAGCAACCTTGACTTTTTTTCTTCTTTTTTTTTTTGGCAGAAATGTTAAAGATTTGTGGTAAAAACACACCTGACTGACCTGATTTCAGTATATTATCAGAGATGATGTGGTTTATGTGGAGTTTGTGTTCAGTGGGCTCAACTCTGTTTCCATTTTCCTCTCATGTCAGTCAAAATAAACAACCAGTCTGGCGTTGATTAACGAAGCAGAACTGCTTCACCATCTTTGCCCTGCAGCTGCTCACTAATGTGCTGCTATAGTCTTAATGAGAGCCTGACCTCTGCTCACCCCTGTAAGGGCCCCTGTAGTGACAGGGGCCGACCAGTCAGTGGCCGGGGCTGCTGTCTTTTTATGTTCCAATACTGAAACCAAAGATCAAGTGAAACTGAGAGAAATTACTCCGTCGTTGTGGATTAGTTAAGTTCTCTGCATTCATATGCTTTGATTCATTCTTAAACTGTTCTCATGTTGAAAAACTGTTAGGATTTTTTTTTTTTTGTTCTAATAACATCTCTTTAACCGTTAAACAAAGTCAGTAAAAAAGTTAGTTTGTCCTCATAAACTCACCAGAAACTTTAGTGAGAAAGCACAAAGTGTGTATGTCCCTTTAAGAGCCAGGTTACTTTACTAATCTTTTACTTCATCCTTTTATTGCAGACGGAGGTCACAGGACTTTCATTAGTCATGTTTCCATAAATGTTTTATGGACATTTTCATGTGAAAGGCAAAGTTCAGAAAAGACTTAAGAAAAATTTTTGAATGTTTTGTGAAGATTTTTAGATGCACATGAATGGAAATGGAATCTCCTTTAGTGACTAAGAGATGATTTAATAATAATTTTAATGAAAAAGAAAAAGACTAAATTTGTCTCTTTTTGGTTCTTTATCTCACTGGTGACCTGTGACCTGAAAGATGGATGGATGGATTCTTTGAAAGTAGATGGATGGATGATGAATGGATTCTTTGAAGGATGATGGATGGATGGATGATCAGGGTTCTCCTCAGCATATAACGATGGTGGTGTAGCACCACCATCCTTTTTGTCTAGCGCCATCATTGATTTCTGAGCCCATTTTGACATATATTGGTGCTGCACCAATGTCAATAGACCATCCGTTTATTTTTTTCTACCCATTTTAAGCCCCAATATACTTCCGTATGACCTTTGTTAACTGATTACCCTCTCTTCTTGTCTCTCCGCTTCACCGCTATTGAGGTGTAGGTAGAGCTGGCTGGTTCTTCATTAACTCAGGTTAATAAGCCCAATCTTCCTACTGAATCACAAATCATGAGTCCGACGTCTCAACTAACACAGTTTATTTGAGTCCTGTGAATGCTAATGGTAACGAAATGCCGTGAGTGAAAGTGCACAGCAGCATAGCGGAATCATCGTGGACTTAGTGAGTTAGCTAAACCGAGTGAGTGATGGACTCAACCAGAAAGCCAGCAGAGCCGAGTCAGAGATGGACTCGGTTCAGCTTCTGGTTACTGAACCGAGTGAGTTATGGACTTGCTGAGTCAGCGTGTACCACTGGTGGGAACACCGTGGACTGATGTGGGTTTGCTGGCCTTCACTCCAGTCATTGATTTAAGTGAATAAAACCCTTCTAAACCAGAGCTGTCCCCAGCAACAGGAAATTTTCAAATTACGGTAACTCTTCAGTTATGCTATCGACATAATTCCAAAGGTTCTGAAAGCTGAGAAGTGCAAATTGGCACTTATATATGGTACGTTATGGTGTTTTTGAGCTGAACCATAGAACATTCCTAAATTGCAAATGTTGCATTTTGCACAGATGTTATTTGTGGTAAATTTAAATTAGAAATGAAAAGAAAAAGGAAAGTAAATGTGTGGGGTGGGGGTGTGATTGTCCCTGGCAGCACCACCATGGTCTCAAAAGCTGGGGAGGACCCTGATGATAGATGGATTCTTTGAAGATTGATAGATAGATGGATAGACTGTTTGAAAGTTGATTGATGGATGATGGATGGTTGGATGGACAGATTCTTTGAAAGTCGACGGATGGATAGATGGATCTTTGAAGGTTGATGAATGGATGGATGTGAATGTTGATGAGTAGAGTCTTTGAAAGTTGATGGATGGTTGGATGATAGATTATTTGAAAGTTGATGGATGACTGATGGATGTATTCTTTGAAAGTGGATGGATTCATGGGTGAATGAATGGATGGATGAATTCTTTGAAAATGGATAGATGGATTCTTTGAAAATGGATGGATGGATGAATGATTGATGATAGATTCTTTGAAAGTTGATGAATGGAGGATGGATAGGGATGGGAATCGAGAAGCAGTTCTTGTTGAGAACCGGTTCACAGTGTTTGAAGTCCTTGGAATTGTTTGCCACTTTTTTAGATGATTTTGATTTTTTTAGATCAATTTCAGTGGGTGAGAATGACGTCACCATGCATGTTGTGTAGCTCACACAAGGCACGCAACGTGAGTGGCGAGTCCAATGCAGCCAGCAGTCAATAATGTAACGTGTGAGCTGTGAGGGCTTCAAACCTGTCCTATGAGACAATAAAAGAGTTGAAATAGTTTCTGTTTAATCACGAACTTACAGTCTCCAGCAGGATGAGTACAACCCAGTCGGGGCAAACATGGCTACCACAACAGAGCCACACCTTTCAAAATAAGAGTACACAATATAACCGGTACTCCCGCTGACACATGATGTCCAGGCGGTACAAATGCTTGAAAGTCTGGTTACACTTCATTAAAAAGATGACAACAGGGCAACTTGCAATACTTGCAAAGTGGATATTTCACCAAAGGGAGGAAATACTACCAACATGCAGAAACATTTGGGCACACAGCATGCAGTAACTATGAATGAATGTCATGTTTTCAATCCACCCCCGACTAACATTAGTGATTCTCAACCCGGAAGCAGCAGCAGCAACGTTAGCATGTCCTCGACTAATAATACTGCAGGTAGCTAACTAACAAACACTGCCTATCATGTTGGCGCCATTTGCCTCATTTCAAAACCTGCTATTAGTAACGCTTAACATTAAATGAATGCCTTCTCATGCATTTCATTTAGATGACCATAAAAAGAGACAGAGTCTGACTGGCTCAGAGCCAGAGGCTTATTTTTCTGCAAAAGAATTGTTAATTCTTCATAGTTGATGGTTGCACATTTGCACAGTGCACAGTTCCATTGGATTTGACTTGATAGTAGTTTTATTTTTGAGTGTTCAGCTCATATCCTTTTAAAAAGGAGAATTTTAATTTCTGTATGAAAAATGTTGGACATTCTTGTGGAATTGCCACAGAATAATTTATGTTGTATTTTGTTAATTTCTACTGAAGAATTTTTATTTTATTATTATTAAAATTTTATTTTGGTGATGCTAATCGACCTGTTTGTTGTCCTTTTTTTCCCAAATGAGAATCGATAAAGAACCAAATCGTAAAGCAGAATAAAAAATGGAAGTGGAATCTTAAAAATCTGATCAATTCCCATCCCAAATGATGTTGATGGATGGATGGATGCTTTGAAAGTTATCCCCTTCAAAGATTAATACAGCAATTTTATTGAATTGAATAAACTTTATACTCTGAGATCACAGGTGTAACCTGTGAATCTGGATGAAGCTCAGTTCTCTTTATCATTATTCAAGTTGAAATGGTTTCTTGTAAAAAAAATAATCCATGCCGTCGCTCTGTTGTCAGAGGTCTGGGTGTGAGTGTTGACAGGTGTTTACAGGTGTTTTAAGGTGGATAAACTGATCAATTGTGATTTCAAGCTTTTTCCAGAAACTGATGACACCATATTTACCTACACATGTACCACGCTGTGTCCAGACACGACTTTCCCTCCCTCCAGATTAGCTGCTGGCCCAGGCTCACATTATTCTAGTCTCAGTCATGTTTCAGCTTGATCTTTGTTTGTAGATATGTCGAGACGTTGTTGTTATGGCTTTTGAATTTTTATACTCAAACATTACCCTTTCACTTATTAGAATTACTGGATTACGACTCTACGTTGTTCCTCTCACGGGGAACTGTCGCTTCTACATGTGAATGTTGTGTGGGCAGCGTGCCCTCCTCCACATTCATGTGCACACCTCTTCCAGTCATGCTGGAAAACCAGAAACTGCTGCACTTCTGCAGATCGGAGCTCTCAACACCAACGAAAAGAGCATTAACGTTAACCGTACACATAAGGAGTTAAACCCTCAAAGAAAGTTATTCATCTGAATAAGTTTTTCCTGAAGCTTTTTCCCAGATACTTTTACGACCCCTGGAATAATGCAGTGCTGTCCACATCAGTTTTAAAGTCAGTTCAGAAGATAGCAGCTCATCTTTTAACTGATCATGTCTTAGCATCTCACGGAGGTGCAGTCCAGTCCTGAACTGATTTTAACATTTTACTACTTACTCTTAAAGTCCTTAAACAGATTAGGGGTATCAGAGCTCATCACCCACACCTCTGTAAGAGCTCAACCTGGAGCTGCTCTGAGATGCTCCACAATCCATGTGGAGCATCTCAGAGCAGCTGACCAGAATCATTTTAAAGAGACCAATCAGACTAAAGACATGTGGAAATCACTCTTCTCAAACAGTACGACATCTAAATAGAAACTTTACATTTACATTGGATTCCAAGGTTCAATTATTTCCAATTTTTATATTTTATTGTCTTTTATGGACTTCTGTTGATAATTGTTTTTGTTTGATTGTAAACAAGTGAACATTATATCTGAAATGTATTGGCATTGTAGTATCAACCAGACTCCAGTCACTTGATTTGGGCTCTTGTCACATGACTTGGACTCCATCCATCCATCCATTATCTATACCCGCTATGTCCTGTGCAGGGTCACGGGGGTCTGCTGGAGCCTATCCCAGCT
>JBAMYA010047705.1:0-10255 GCA_037176975.1 Arrhamphus sclerolepis
ATACGTAGCTGGTAAATGAATGAAACTCCGCTCCACTCCACCCTCTTTGATCGACCTACCACGCCCCAACACCCACCTGCTACGTTCATCCACTTTTCTTCCTAATCAACCATTTCATCAAAAACATTAATATCCCCTTCTTCCAGCTTTTCTTTTCCATCATCGGTTTCAAAAGTGCCGCTCCCTAGTTTTTTTTTATCCAAATAGATAAAAGCTGAACCTCTCTCATTCATCTCTTCCCTCATTCTCATCACTCTCTCTTGATCTGCACCTCTCTCCTTCTTCCGTCAGCCTGGAGCTCACTCGTTCTCACGTCCTTCCTCCATTGGTTGAGGTGTCCTTCAACATGACTCTGCATTCAGTTATTACATGCCTGGTTAACCAATTCATGGACTTGTCTTGGTCTGTGCTGCATGCTGGGTGTACCACTGCTCCTTTCCGATGCAGGTAGCTGACATATTCATTTTTCCACCCGTAGATAACCACAGACTCTGGAGCAGAACCAAGTGTCAAAATGAAGAGTGAAAAACAAACAAACAAACAAACAAACAAAAAAACACCAAAAGGCATAACTTCCATACTCCTCTACCAATCCTGCATGATCCTGAGTTTGACAAGTGGACTAAATACAGTATGAAATACGAAGCATACATATGTTGACTCTATTCGCTGTCATCTCAGAGTATATGTTATCTTTTAGCCAAACTCTCAAGACATGAAGAAAACACCCATAACAACAGGCCTCCACCCTTTCTTGACCCTGATCTGCATTCAATTGCTGCCAACAGCCAACCTGACAACCACTCAATGGAAAGAATAACCACAGAAAACTGAGCTTTACTCTATGAAATCAAACTATTTGAGTGGGATGACTAAAATATATGATACCACACTGTTTCACAGCTAGAGGTCACACGATTAAATTCAATCTTACACAAGAAGCTGTAGTCATACTTAGATCTGTAAAGTATTTTTCCTTACAGACACCGATAGGCAGACGGTCACCAGCTTTAAAGGTTGCATAGCATCCAAACACCCAAACTTAGTGACAGTGGGCTGATGAGCTTTGGCAGGTTTCTTTGTCACTTGCACTGGTGTCAGAGGTTAATCCTCCATCCAATGTTCATGACTTTGAACTTTGGCTGCAGGTGTTACATGGAAGCAGCAGTATCCAGCACCGGTCATGTGCTCCATCTCAAACTCATGACTTGGACAGTCCTGAGCTAAAAATAAAATGACATATCAGCATCGCCTACTTCTGTCAGGTGCCACATGCTAAACCAAGGCTAAAACTCTGCGGGTCCTATTAGAGCACTTTGACCGCTGTGCACCTTGCATTAGTGGATCAGTTCAGTTGTCGAAATGTCCTGCGAGTCTGGGATCAATCCTCTCCATGTGAGAGCAGAACTTCGCTCATTAGGAAAGCTAACGTAGCTGCTAACAAGCGCACCTTACACCACTAATCAACTAAAAATACATGAATAAATAGATAAATAAAACGGTCACAGTCGCATCTGCTAACGTTAGCACACACCGTGTTAATAATGAACATCACATCCGTCGTGAAAGCATCTACGGCGACATTATTGGGAGTCACTGGGCGCTGCCATCCAGATATCTACAGGCCAAAGAGACGCTGAAAAACACCGGCTGGCTACCGGGCAATGTTGTCATGAGGCTGGTTAACCGCTGCGGGACCAGACGGTCACCAGCTCCGCTACCGAGCTAGCCCCCTAGAGCGAAGCTAAACCAGTCTGCAGTCAGCTTCAGGGTTTACTGGAAAGCTGGTAACCAGTGTTCAACGCCACAGTGCACCTGTCAGGAACCAGAACCAGAGTTTGCAGCCTTCACTGGAAAGGCTGTGCAGTTAGCTCGGTGAGTTAGCGGTCTGTACTCACCCCATCAACCAGTCCATGGTGCTGTCTGGAGCTAGCCTAGCTCAAATTAGCTGGCAGGGGATAAATCCACCAGGTGCTGGAGGCAGCCCCCTTGTTTATCCAGACACCACCCTCGATAGCCTGGCTGTCTGGATGCCGAGTCCTGTCGCTCTCGGCCCGGGGCCCTTGTCTCTTCCGGCTGCCGGATCCCCTGGTCGGGTTAGCGGAATAACGTGCCCTTAAATTTCTGAGCGGCTGTCCTTGTTTTGGTCCCCGGCTAGCTCGGATCACAGAGCGGCAGTCAGATCAGTGAGTTAGCTGGTAGCGGAGCTTTGAATGCGAAGACGAGCGGAGGAGAGCGGGCCGGGTCCGGCCTGGAGTCGCGGGGTCCAGACTCGATCGTGGGGGACGCCTCTGGTCAAGCAGGTGTCCTCTGTCATGAAGCCGTAGGAGCCGCCAGCCCGAACCTTCACCGGAGCTGCTGCTGCTTTCTGAGATAAACCGAGACCAGAGTCCGGAAGTAAACACAGACCCGACCTACCGTCTCTGCTGTGCGTAAAAAGCGTTTGTCCAACGATGCAATGGGATATGTAGTTGACAAGTTAAGAAAACATACACGGAGAAATATTAACAGGAAATAAGATAACTAATAGTAATAATTAATCCTGACGTTGACAGATGTTTATACTTTGATGCTTTGACGCTTTCAACCTTAGATGCTGCTTAAAAAGGTTATGTTAAGACCCTTCGCACATAAATGTGCCCGTAACAAAATTAAGCTATGAAAATGTTTAAAGTGGGAAAAAAAAATCCAATTTTTATTTTTTATTTTTTAAACCATCTTCAGTCGTAATCATACATATTAAATACTAACGAATCTTCACAATTTTAACCCTTAAATTGCCAAGCTTTTTAAATTATGCGACTCCATTACATGGTCTCAAAAAAAAAAAAAAAAAAAAAAATACAATAATTCATATCTTTTCACTATTCTTAATGCAAACTGGAATATTTATGGTTTTATTATTGCAATCTAATATATGTGAAAGATTAGTAGAAATATCTATTTGTATGCATTATTCATTTTTGCTCAATGTCACATGCTCATGTTAAAGACAATTCAACACATTTTGTGTCCATAGGAATATAAAACATGCATCTTCTCATTTATTCACTTAATTTGAGGCCAGGACCTTAATAGTCATTTGAATGCATTTCAGTGTGCACATTTTTGTGCGTAGGGGTCAATAGTGTTTTAGCTCATGTTGTTTACAATAATCTAAAAATGGAAAAATACATTAATAATACCAATAATAATAATAAAAACCAAGAACACTAAATAATGTACAACCTTGCATGTATCATTACTAATATGCCTGGATTTGGCATGATAAATATGCTATAAATTAGAAGTCAAAAACACAAAAAAATGTGCTTGGTTGCATCGTTAAAGACAAACTCTTTCATTTTGTGCACAGTATGGGTTAACAACACATTTCTGATTTCCTTGTGAAATATAAACCAAATATATCTTGTTTTAGGACGAGTGTGGTATTAAAACACCTTGATTATTTTATTTTATTTTTTTTTTACATACATCCTATTCAGTTCAATTCAACTTTATTTAAATACCATCTATTACAATGTAAACTGTGACTAGGAGCTCTTCAGAGACCGAGATCATACCCTCCCCTCGAACAAATATTATTAAATATTAGGTAAGGAAACAATCACAAGGAAAAACTGTCCTTTGCAAGGGAAGAAATCCTGAACAGGACCTGGCTCATAATGGGGGACTCTCCTGCCTGAGGCCAACGGGGTACAGGAAGAAAATAGGAGAAAGGACAGAGAGGATGAAGGACAGAGAGAAGAGAGGCACAAATATATTGTCAATAGAACAAAATATATTAGTAGTAATATTTCACAAGCTGGAGAATTAAGACAGATATAGCCTTAGTTAATGTACTACAGAGACGACTACATAAGACAGGTTTAGGCAGAAAACACTGGGATGGGGGGATGAGAGGTGGCAGAACATCACCATATCTACATATTGAACAACGAGTTAGGATGAAGAAAGAAGGTAAAAGAAGAGGTTGTTGTCACAAGAGAGATGTGATCTCTCTTACTGATTCTAGTCAGCAGAGAATTACTTAGGGATCCTGCTAATAACACATGACAGACGCAGGATTATAGTTGCTCATCAGTCCTGGGTATTTGTTGCCAAATGTTTTCTACAGGTGAAATGTCTGGACTGCAGTTCAGGACCTGGACTCTCCCGCAAAGCCATGATGTTGTGATGGAGGTAGTAAGTAGTTTAGAATCGTTTTGATGAAATATTCAAGTCCTTCCCTGACAGAGATATTGTCTATGTTCTCTATGTTCTTTTCAGCAGTGTTGGTCGTCCTTTTTAGTCCGCAGGACATGGTGTGCATGATTCCCAAAAAGAATTTCAAATTTGGATTCATCTGACCACAGAACAGTTTTCCATTTTTACCTCTGACCATCTTAGATTCACACAATACAGCTTTAACTTATCTTTGTGGACCGCACAACTATTTTCACAGACTGTGATTTCTGAAAGTGTTTGTGTGTTTCTGATCCCATGCAGTGATGTCCAGTAGAAAAATCACGTCTGTTTTTAATCCAGCAAAGCTGAGGGGCCGACGGTCACGCCCATCCACGTTTGACCTTCAGCCTTGTTCTTTGTGCACAGACACGTCTCCTGAATCTCTGAATCTTTGGGTGATATTCTATTCTGTGAATGGTGGGATCTTCAAAGTCTTTGCAGTTTTATGCTGAGGAGCATTTTTCTGAAAAATTTTCCTCAATTTCTAAACGCCGTTTGTCGCAGATTGGTGAACCTCTGCCCATCTTTACATCCGAGATACTTACTTTACCTTTCTGGGATGCTCCTTTTTTATACAAATTCATGTTACTGACCTGTTACCAATTAACCCAATTAGCTGTCAAATTCTGCTCCATTTTTTGTTTTAATTTATACTAATTACCTTTCTGATCTGTGACTGTTCCTGTTTTGTCATGTTTTTGCTGCCATCAAGTCAAAATGAGTTAATATTTTCCATGAAGTGGTAAAATGTATCAGTTTCAACAAACATCTGATGTGTTCTTTATGTTTTATTGGGAATAAAATATGGGTTTATGAGATTTGAGAATCATTGCATTTAGTGTGTTTATATATGTGTGTGTGTGTGTATAAGAACTGTCAACAGTTTATTGCTTTGAAGGTGATTTTCCTCTTCTCTTCCCTCTATTTCCCCCTCTAGGGGAGGTATAAATCAGACAAATGCAGAAAAGATGGGATCAATAGTCCTTTACCCTGCCTCCCTGTCTCTGACAGGTCATTAGAGACAGACATATATCCATCACAGGCCCTAAAACCTTTCTTCTTCTCTCAGTTCGACCCTCCCCCTTCACGTCCCCCTCCCTCTCCTTCTTTCTATGTCGTGCTCCAAGATGCCTCCACTGTCTATAAATAATAAAATCGCACATATGACATAAGAGAAATCATTCAGGACCGGCACCCTGTTAACAGGAGGAAGAACCGTGCGATTGGTTCGTTGACGCTCCAGCGCCCATAGCACCACCAATCAAAGCAGGAGGAGGCGGAGTTACTGCGATGATTGACAGGATGAATTAATGTACTTCCATTAGTGACCACACGGGAGCAGTGTGAGACGAGTGTTGACTGAAGAGTTTCTTTGCTGAAACTCTCTAGTCAAATCTGGCCAAGAATCTGTGAAAAAAAAACAACAACTTTGATACTACAAGAAAAAAGGCTTCCATATTTTTTATCTTTAGAAAGAAGAGCTTTTTTTTTTTTAATTCTTGATGGAAGCAATTAAGAATCAAAAGCTAATGGATAGGTTTAAGACAATAATATACAAGCCTCTACTCCAAATTAATGTAAGTTAAAGGAGATTTGTTTATGATACTGAGAAGGTGTAAAGTAAGGAATCTTAGCAGGAAATTACCTGAACAAGAACAATATTTCAGCAAGTTCTCGTTCTATTTTTCTTCACTTTACTGGGGCCGTCGTATCTGGAGGAAAGTAAAGCTCTTATTTTTAATTCCAGTTAACAAGGATGGATTCTAAATTCTTTGAAAGTCTGTGGAAAGCATCGAAGCTTGAGGTCCACAGGCTGTACCTCGAGGACCTAAGATTAGCTCTAAACAATCTTATAAAATCTGCAAGAGCTGCTTATTTTGCCCAACTCATTTCTCTTAACAAGAGAAACCCTAAATTGCTGTTTGACACTATCAGCTCTATTTTATCCCCTGATGTTCCCTCGGCCCTGGTCTCCTCTACGACTGGTTGTAATGGTTTTGCCAGTTTTGTGGTAAGCAAGGTCAATGACATCAGGGAAAATTTTCTGTAAAGAACCTGAAGCCCCTGCACTATTCTGCCTCCTCATTGCAAATGGTCCTCGTTTTCTTTGGTCTCACTGTCAGATATCAGTGGGCTCCTTGCTACCATGACACCATCCTCTAGCCCTCTGGACATACTCCCATATACCCTCCATGTATTGTAGCAATTATAAATAAATCTCTTCAAACTGGTGTCATCCCAGTGTCCTTCAAACTGGCAGCAGCTGAACCTAAATTAAAGAAATCAAACTTGGATCCTGCTGATTTAAAAACAATTATAGGCCCATCTCAAAGCTCCCTATTATAGCTAAAATCCTGGAAAAGGTAGTAGCTGGACAATTAAATGCCTTTATGACTGAAAATTCTCTCTTTAACACCTTCCAATCAGGTTTCCGTAAAAAACACTCCACTGAGACTGCCTTAACAAGAGTCTCTAGTGATGTCCTGATGGCAGCAGACTCTGGTGAATTCACAGTCCTGGTACTGCTGGACCTCACTTCTGCATTTGACACAGTGGATCATAAAATTCTGTTAAAAAGACTCACTGATAATTTTGGGATTATGGGGACTGTCTTGGATTGGTTTAAGTCCTATTTAACTGACAGGAGCTTTTTGGTCCATATTAATCAGTGTTTGTCTGACCCGACAGCTCTAACCTGTGGGGTCCAGCAGGGATCAGTACTTGGCCCCCTTCTATTCCTGCTCTATATGACCCCTCTAGGACGGATAATCAGTGAGTTCAGTGGTGTTTCCTTCCATCTATATGCTGATGATGTACAGCTCTACTGCTCCTTCAAGCAGACTGAGCTGCATAAATTAGATATTTTAATTGCCTGCTTGACTACCATCAACGAATGGCTAAATAACAACCTCCTCCAACTGAAATCTGCTAAAAAAGAAACACTGATTATCGGTCCAGACGCTGCCATTCCCCTCATAAAGCAGCATTTAGGTCAGTTAGATCTCTCTGTCCAACCTAGCCTACGCAACTTAGGAGTTGTGTTTGACAAGGACATGTCACTGGACCACCACTGTAAACAGTTGGTGAAAAACTGCTTTTATCACCTGTGGAATATTGCTAAACTGAGGTCCATGATCCCAAAACCTGAAATGGAGATGATAATCCATGCCTTTGTTTCATCTTGTATTGACTACTGCAACACTCTTTTTGTGTTTTAATAAAAAGACTTTAAATCGTCTTCAAACCATGCAGAAAGAAAATGGATCATATCACCCCGATTTTATATTCTTTATTTAGGATTCTTTGTGATTTTTATCTATGAAAAGTGCTCTCCAAATAAAATTTACTTACTTACCTAAAAGTTGGGCCCGATATTTTATAGGCCTATTTTGTAATTGCCAGAGGCTACCACTCTACCACTGCCACTACACCACTTAACAACACAAGCCAGAGCGCAACCAAAGCTCATGTAAGTGACTGAAGTTAAGCCCAAACCTGTTGGATCCTGTCGTGTTTGGAAAAAGATCTTCAACTTTAGCTTTTAGGTGCAGGATGACCTGGCTCAGAGACAGCTGTGTAATCCCAGCCTGGTCTGCTATTGCTCTCTGTAATGTAGCTACCTGTAGCCATGGAAACCACGCGTAGACAGGACTTACATGAGGTATGAGAACGACGTGTTGGATGATTTAAATGCTCCAGAGAATCACAGCTGCAGTAGCTACATACGGTATTGGCAACTGGAAACAAATGACAAGCAATTCATCATTTTCCTTAAAAATTATTTTAATTATTTAAAAAAATGTTAATTAAATATCTTTAATGAATGTGGTTTTATATGCATTGGATGTACTTATAAGCTCTGTACCTATTTGCTTTTTCTGAGTCAGTTCAGCTTTCCTTATTTGTGTGTACGTATGGCCTGAGGAAGTTCTAAATTTGTTCGCAGAGTCAGAACAAATTCAGGTTAGAAAATACTGATGAATCCCAAATTTGTGCGTCAAACATTCGCACACACACTTTAAGCACAGATTTCTGAGTACGTACTGTTAGTGAACGAGGCCCAGTGTGAGCTGAGGTGAGCACCAATTAACCATTCTGCACAACCCAAAGTAAAAATTATTACCTTGATATATTTCAAAATAAAATTCTTTCAGGTAAAAATCCCAACATTCACAAATGTGGACTTCTTAGAGAAGAGATTAAAGCATCCTGTCATACCTCAGTCATTGTTCTACTTCAAGCTAACTTTAAGCTAGAGCTAGCTTTAACAAACATGGTATGTTGGGGCAATATGTCACACTCAAAATAGCAAGTTTCAAAAAAGGGAAGTAGAGGAAGGTGGCTCAGTGGTAGAGCCATGAACCTGAAGGTTGGTGGTTCGGACCGTAGGTCCTCCTGTGCCCACCGAAGTGTCCTTGGGCAATCCCTATTTTCTCCTGGTTGTCTGGCCAGCACCAATGTATGGCAGCTCCTCCAAAAACCGGTGTATGAATGTGTGTGTGACTGGGTGAATGTCAACAGTGTAAAGCGCTTTGGCGCTGTAGAAATACAGTTAAGCGCTGCATAAGCGCAAGCCAAAAATAATTTACATTAACACTATGCTTATCAGCAGTTGTCATAATTAAATTTTGACTATTTTTATAGAAAAAATTGTGGTTTAAAGGAAAGGAAAAAGCGAGAAGACATGATCAGGACTTACAAAAGAAAAACAGAACATGGCAGTTCAGCACCTGGCGTGATGCTGAGGACAGCCAGGCAGGTGACCCTAATAAATATAGCTAATAAATCAGTCAGGACTACAGCAAAGGACTTTAATGTCGACTACCGTACCCTGGCTCAGTAGCTCAGACAGCTGTCCCAACTACAATGGTTGGGTACAAATAAACCACGGCAGATTTTAGCACAGAGTTGGAACTGCGGCTTGAGAAATATATTACAAGATCAGCTGACATCTATTTTGGTTTGTCTAACTGAGGTGAGAAAGCTGGCATATGAATGTGCAGTGGCACAGGACCTGCAATTTTAACAGTCTTGGTCTGACCAAGAAAATGTCAGCGGTGACTGGTTTACAGGCTTCTTAAAGAAACCAGCTAGCAACCAGCCTCACCAGAGCTAGTGCATTTAACAAGGATAATGTCAATTCTTTTTTTGACAATCTGGAGAAAGTGTTAACCAGACATTCCCTGGGACCAGGAGATATCTGGAACATGGATGAAACCAGACCGATTGGTAGCCAGGCATGTATTCAAGCAGGTGGGTCACTGACATCTGGTGAAAGGGGTGCCCTGGCGATGCTTGCACAGTCTCAGTCAAAGGGACCAATATCCCCCCTACTTCATATTTCGTTGGGTGCACTTTTGTGATCACTTCATCAACAATGGGCTGCCTGGCATGCAAATCCCACAGGGTGGGTGAAAGAACCACGCTTTGTTGATTTCCTCAAGCATCTTGTGGAACATGCCATGTGCTCAAAGAAGCCCTGCTTACTTCTTCTGGAACAATCCAGATAAAACACTCACTATCTATGACATCCCTTGATCATGGCAATCACTTACCCTCTGGCTGCAGCTGCACTGAATATGCAGGCTGGTGTTCAGGTGATAGGGGTTCAGCTGTACAACAGGGACATGTTCTTGGAGACAGAATTTGCACCATCTTTTATCTCAGATATTAACTATCAGGACCCAGATCTACCGAGATCAAGCACTAACCCAGATGCTCCAGGCTCTGAAACTGACCCATCTTTTCCAGGCCCCAGCACTAGCCTAGCCAATCCACGCCCCAGCACTAACCCAGTCAATCCACGCCCCAGCACTAACCCAGCCATTACAGGCCCCAGCACTAACCCAGCCATTCTAGGCCCCAGCACTAACCCAGCCATTCTAGGCCCCAGCACTAACCCAGCCATTCTAGGCCCCAGCACTAACCCAACCATCCTAGGCCCCAGCACAAACCCAGCCATTCTAGTCCCCAGCACTAACCCAGCCATTCTAGTCCCCAGCACTAACCCAGCCATTCTAGTCCCCAG
>JBAMYA010047706.1:0-10255 GCA_037176975.1 Arrhamphus sclerolepis
TTCAGGGTGCCAGTTTTCCATCCAAACATCACAGCAAAAAAGTTGGGGGCTCCCTTTTTTTTTTTTTTTTTTTTTTTTTTTCACCAGCAGATGAGATTCACTTTAGTCCCCCTTCAATGCACAATGTTGTCCAAAAGAACCATTACAATACGGGTCATTGTCATGACCAATTCTGAGGTTTTGAAGTTTCTCTGTTTATTTAACACTGCAGGTCATCAGCACAGCAGTTCATGATTATTCCAATGAGCTCTGGCTCCACCGTTGTGCGGCTGCGATATTCTGTCACTTTCTGCTATTCGTACATCAGCTGGTTTTCAGATGACAGTGTAATTAGATGTAGTGTGTGCGTGCGTGCATGTGTGCGTGAGGAGATGATTTAAAATAAAGACTTAAGTCCATTAACAGAAATAAATCTTGTAATTCAATATGTAGCAGAAAATTGGTCATTACTCAAAGGGGAAATCAAATGTGACACAAAAAAACAACATTTTACAAACCATGAGTGGCACAGTGGAATGTGTTTCATGAGGCATTACTAAGTCAATTCTCCATTATTAGTTTTCCAACAGTGTCCAGTTTTATAGTTGTTTTTTTTCTGAATGGCGTGTTGATCAAACATAACTTCTACGCCACAGATCTGACTCTTTAAAGGGACGAAACTGCTTTTGCAGTTTTGGTGTTGCTGTATTGTCACTCTAGTCTTGCACAAGTTTATTCAAAGGCGTATTATGTTTGCATACATACTCTACTTTGAGAGCTGGCCATTTATTTTAATATTACTGTATTTTGCTTATGATGTAATGAATCCTTACAGTTGGTTATGTCAGAATCTTGCACTTGGGAATAATTTATACACATCATTGCGGTTTTGGGCTAATTTGGAAAGTCTCTGCTAAGAATTATCCCACTGTCTGTCTGTTTTTTTGGGGTTTTTTTTGGTGGTGGTGGGGGGGAGCAGTAGAAAGCTGAGAGGGGGTCTCTTGGCAGCTGTGGGGGAAATGAACCCTGACAAGTGCTTGCAGGAGTGGCGGAGGTGACATGAGCGGGGGGTGGGGGGGGCTTCCTTTCCTGTCTGGCCTTCTCCAAAACCTTATCTGATCTCCCTTCGTTTTTCATTAGCAAGGTGTGAAGATAGACCAGAACAAATTTTCAAAGCCACCTCCCCTACGTTCATGAAATAAAGAGCTGCTTGTCATTGCTGCAGTCCCTTTAGAAACATGAGAGAAACACTGACTGCTGCGATTATGAGGAGCAAACATTTTGCCGTTTTTCTTTGTTTGACCTGAAATGAGACTTTTTGATGTTCATCCAGAAAACTCTCAAATACAGTCATTATTTCACTCTAAAGTCTTTAAGGACAGCCAAGTTGAAAGAGGTACCTCAGTGAGGTGGCACTCTGAATCACTTCTCCATTCCTGACAACATGAAAGCAGTCAGTCTACTGAGGAAAAAGGCTACTAATAACTGCTCAGGAGAAAAAGTACGAGTGATTGAAAGAGCACGTTTCTTTCATACCAGCTCCTTACAGTTTCTGTACTCTTTTGTGCAATAGTGACCACCCACCAAAAATCACGAGGTGCGTTCTTATAACGTTCACGCCACTACTCAATCCTGTGTTGGCTTTGAAAAAACTTTTTTTTTTTCTTTAAACCTGGAAGGTAATCCTAATACTTACTGCAATATTGTCAGGATTCAACTATAAACTATTTAACGGTAAAAGTAGATTTTACTCAAGCTCTCTTCCATGTGCCTGCACCGCTGAATCACGCTTAAATTTTTTAACCATCTGTGCTTTTCTTCTTTTGAGCGTGCCCCCTTTACAATTGTTTCATTTCTCATTACTAATAGAATTGAAGAACTTCTCTCACAATAAGTGAAAATACGTGAACGTTTTTATGGCTTAAGTTTTAGTTTTACAGCTCTCTGAACCTTCATAAAGAGTTCCTTCTGTCTTACTGTTGTATGACAACCTTTTTCCACAGATATGACTAGGATAGTGCATAAAAACTGCTCATTATAACATTTGCCCAAACAAAAGCTCTGCAAGGCGTCCATGTAGAATGCAATGATTTGGTGAATGAAAGCGAAACCCGACTGTTCCCCATGCAAACTCCACTGCTTTCTCAAATAAGACTTAAGCTTTCTGAAAATAAGAGAGACTAATTATGGAGCTGAGGGAAATTGCCAATGTAAGACTGGTATTTTGGTACACAACCATGTAATCAATTCTCACCAGACATTTTTCTGGGGATCTTGTGTGTCAAATGAAATGTTCACTTGTCTTTTTTAATACTAGACAGGCCTGTCTTGCTGTGAGACTGGCTTTGCTTGAGGCAAGCTGACTCTGCATTTGGATTTCTTGTGTTTCTTTTTCCTCCTCCCAACAACCAAGCTTCACTGTGGCTCTGCGGTATAACAGTATTTTCAGGGAATGGTAAAATTGCAGGAAACTGGATGTGCTACTTAATGTGTTCGTGAATGTAATACTTCCTTGAACACTTACGCCTGGGCCGAGCAGGGGCAATGAAGTGAACATAAACACTGATGTACATCTGGATAGCGTGTGGGTGTTCAGGTCAAAGTTGCTGGACTTGAGACAGCTGAGTGCATTTTATTGTGCTCAGACATCCACCAGCAAATCCACTGCCTCTCCCTCAGGCAGCACAGGAAGAGGAACAGGTTGTGGCAAAAGTTGTAATGTCAAATGTTTGAATCCAGAAGCTGGGAGGAAACAGAAGTCAGTAGTGCAAAGTTAAACCAAAAAACCCAACGTGGTAATCCTTTTTTTAAAGAGATAAAAACACTGTACTTTTGGATTTAAAGAATGACTAATAGTGTATTGTACTGTTGAAGTGGTTTCGATTCTTAATAAGGGTTTTTGATCATTATTCTAATTATTTTTTAACTGTTTTCCGCTCAGTCTTTGTTCTTACCCTCACCTATGGTCATGAATGGTGGGTGGCGACCCAAAGAATGAAATTGTGGATGCAGTCAGCTGAAGTGAAGTTCCTCTGTAGGGTTGCTTGACTCTCGCTTGGAGATAGGATGAGAAGTTCAGAGTAGAGCTGCTGCTCCTCCACATCGAGAGGAGCCAGCTGAAGGTGGTTCGGGCGTCTGGTTAGGATGCCTCCTGGACGCTTCCCGGGGGGACCCTGGACGCGCTGGAGAGATTATATCCCTCGACTGGCCTGGGAACTCCTTGGTGTCCTCCTGCAGGAGCTGCAGGAGTTGGCCGTGGAGAGAGAGTTCTTGGCCTCTCTGCTTCTGCTGCAGAAGTCCATGGAAGTTAATAGATGGATAGATGTATGGACAATATATATTTGTCATAATTTATGAGTTGCCTTATTTTGACTGACAATCTAAGATGCAGATATGGTCTATTAAAAACATTATAAATCAGAGCAGTGAAAAGCTCCAAATCCCAGTAATTTTCTTTACCATACAATGACTGAACCAGTTACACTCCCTACCAATAATTCACTGCATTTTTTTTTTTTTAAATCTCAGACATTTTACTCCTTAATTGTTTTAAAGTCTGTTTTACTCATAGTCCTGCTATCCCATTAGCAGTAGATATCAGGTCTATAAACATCATCTGCTCAAGCCATTAGCTATTTGGGATTATCGCTGTGTCATGCAGGTGCAACTACATATCATACAAAACATGCAGTCGTTGCTGTTATGTAGTATTGAGCGTTATAGCTTGTAAAGCAAAGGTTTTAAAGGATTAAAGTCAGCTGGAGAAATTCCATACTGGAGAGGTTCCCTGCACACATCTGTCAATGAATGTAGATGGATTTATATATATCTCTCATGGGCCATGAAATTTCATCAGTATAGTCTGTCGCCCAGACTGTCGGCTGCAGGTGAGGTAGACCACCTAGGACTGCTTCCAAGTTTCTGTAGAAGTGTGTGAGTGAAATGAAAGGACGGAGATACAGAAAGGCCGCTGAGGGACTCAGCCTCTGGCAGCAGTGACAAAGCTCCATCTCAACAGCTGGATCCAGCTGTAGATCCCTCTTCTTACATCGACCCTCTGACACTGAGGTGTCATGTCTTTCTGCTGTTTTTCCCTAGACCAGATTTCTTATCACTCTCCACTTCCCTTTCCCCCCGATGCCGTGTCCTCCTCTGTGATAATCATCTTCAACTCCCCCTGATTCCCTGTGCTGTGGTGACATCTGGATCAGAGCAGGTGATGGCTCAAATCTGCTGCCTGGGGGTTCTCAGTACTCCCTGGAGTGACCTGAGTGGACAGCCTTGTGGGTCCCACTTCAGTCAGACCCAGGCCTATTTAGTTTGATGATGCAAGAAAGAAGGAGTGCATATTTCCTACAGAGTGAGGTCAGACTGCAGGTGCATGTGTCCTGACAGTCACATTGTCATAATGTTGCATTCAGCCACAAGAGGAGGTTCTTTGTTTGACCTTTTTAATAGATTCAGTTATCCACTTTGCCTCCTCTGAGATAAATTAATGGGGAAAAGGCATTTCTGCCATGCCTTCTGTCTCCACCCTCCCCCCAAACACATGTGCAAGGCAGTTGGCACTACTAAGCAAGCGGGGCATCAGGAAGCGTCGTCTGCTCATGATATTTTCTGTGTTCCAAAGCAAATCTGGGCTAATTCATCCATCCAGGCCCCTGCTGTCCACCAGAAGCCACCAGACTTGAAAGCAGATGCTGAGTGACTGCTTGCCAGGTGACAAAAATCAGTTTCCAGGGCACTAGATCCATAACGCAAAGCAAATCAGTGCTGCATGTATAGTAACTGGCATAGTAGCTGGCTGCATGTTGATTTTTACATTCATCCGTCTTCCAAGAAAAGAATTCATATATTTATGCAACCCTAAAATATCCTAACCACGGAGCAAATGCCTCCATATCCAGAACTTGACTGTTACAAAGAATGCATCGCTTTCGTCTGCCAGCAACCTCAGCCCCTCGTAGCTCCAGTCTTTCTGCCGAACTGACTGCCAGATGAAATAACGATTGAGCAGAATGTTACTGAGTCTAACACACTCAGTGACGGAGGTGCATTGAGTTACAGGGTATGTGTCTGCTCGCGACCTGCCCAGTTTTGGTTTTCAACCAGGTCTAATTAAGCTGTGAAGATGGATGAACACTGGAATTAGTCAATACCATAGCTGCCCAAGTGAGAAATAGGAGGCAGAGAGCATTGTTCCAGTAGTGAGGTAAAACCATTAAAGCTAAATTAAAGGGCATTCTGTATTCTCCCAACCTTTTTTAAACATTGTTATTATATTTTATTGGATTTTATTCAGCCGGTGTTATTTCACAGGTGTATTCTTGAACAGTATTTGTTATTTGAAGTGTGCTCTAATCTTTTTTACAATAATAAAACAAAAAAAGCATTGAAGCAAACCGTAAACCAAGAAGACCCAGGTGAATAAAAGTGAGACAGAAACAGCAGAAGCAAATATTTTCTGGCCCTTGCATCTGGTCCTGCTCTACCATGTGAGGAATTTTTCTTTTTCTTTTTTTTTTTTTACGTATCTTGTAAGGCAGATGGAGAAGGAGGTTTGTGGAAAGAGTTGCTCCACTTTTACATCGTGGTTCACCAGTGTTGTCTGTCTTGGCTTCAGACAGAGAGGCACCCAGGCTTGGTTTCACCAGACTCTCCAAGTTTGTGTACGCTGATGGTGGTCCACACTCGTTGGAATATTCACCACATTTACCAGAAATGCTCCTTGTGTTATAAGGGAAGAGATGCCTTGTGCTTTTTCTCATCTATGGTGTATATCATATATATATAGATATATATATTTATATATCTATATATATGTATATATATGTATGTATATGTATCACCCTGTATTTCTGATATAAGAAGAAGAAAACGTCTCTGCATGATGAGGAGTTTTGATTTTCAGAGGGGGTCTAATGACATACACAGGGTTGTGTAGCTCATTAATAACATTCATTTGCTCTGTTGCTGCAGTATTTATGTTAGAAGTAGTGTGCTGCCTCGTTTAACCACTGTGTTGAAAGGTCAAATCTTTGTTTACATTGCTGTGTGTCCCCTGGCGCTGTGGGAAGTCTGGAAGAAGTATAGGAAGCTGTGGGACTCTCTGCTGTAACTACGCAGACCTCGTACATTGGGACTCAAAATTCGCGATGGGGTATCGTAGCGGCTGATCAAAAAGCCAGGGATGGATCTTTGCACGCCTGCTTGTCATTGCTTTGAAGCACCGTTCCATTCAGCTGAAGGTTAAATACACAGCCGGTCTCTCCAGCAGGTTATTCTGACTGCGACGTTGAATGACATTTCTGTGTTAACTGCAACTAAGTGCAATGTTCCAGAGGCTTTTGATTAAAACTCACTACCCTCAAAGGACACATGAAAAAAATCCTTATTGGTTAATTTCCCAGGAAAAGAGAGAGAGAGAGAGAAAAGTGTAGTATCTACAGCGGCTTTTTCAAAGCAAACTCAAATACTGGAATTAGTGTAGACATGTGGTCAGTCAAGAGTACTGGAGAAAGAAGTTACTGATAAGTTCAGAGCATTAGTGCATACTTCTAGGGCTGAAGACATGCAGACATCTGCTTTGAGAACCTGTCTCCTCTCAAATCTAAATTATGCATTACTTGTTTCATCTGATTCTATTGCAACCACAAAAGCTTTAAATCCCGCTATGGCATTTCTATCATGTCCCTAAGTATACTGTATTATTACCTCTTTATACATTTGTTGATTTGAATCCGTCTGCTTTTTATCACAGACAGGAGGCCTTTTTAATAATCTCTTCTCTCAGCTCTGCTATGAGAGAAGCAGATCAGCTCCAGAGCTCAGTTTTTGCATACTTTTGTGAAGCAGCTTCAGCACAACCCTTTACCTTTCATGTGCTGACTCTCACATCGGGTCTCACTGAAAAACGCTCTGGGCTGAGAAGATGTGAATGAATGAAAACCTGCACAGATCTTTGATTTGATGCCTGGAGTTAACTAGAAAGTTGTTGAAAGCGTATTTGAATAGATTCGGGTTGAGTACTTCTGTCTCATTTTTACAACCATAACATTCTCCTGCTGGGCACTGAGCAGGTTTTTCTCAAGGTCTTTTTGCTATGAAGGGAAGAGGAGCGAGTCATTTCTGTCAATTTTTCACTGGCACTTTGATAATGTAGCGGAGAAGGAGCTGTCACAGTCTCAGTTACAAGCATCTCTAACATTTAGCATTGTGAACTGCAGGTATTCACCCATCAGTGTGCCCAAAATATCCAGTATGGAATACACCTTTAAATATTGCAGCTATACTTGAATGCATGGTTTCAGTTGTATACGTTCTTTTAAGCTTTAGATCAAGGAGATTAATGCACTTCAGAAATATTTTGACTGGATTATTTCAGCGAGCAATCATTTATCAAGTATCATGACTGCAGAAAACTTATTTATAAAATAATCAGTCTTCCTTTCAGGCTTTAAATCGTAGCTAGTTTTATGCAGTGCTCACCCTCTTTCAGTATTGCTGTCATCCCTGTTGTTGCATAATTTTTTATTTATGGGCCATTCCTCTGGGTGTGTGTGCGAGTGTTTGCGCATGCACACATGCATGTCTTTCTTTTATTACCTCAAGCATCCTGATTCTGCAGTCTAATTGTTTTCTTGGTAACTCTTCAGTTTTTTACTCTTGCATCATATTATAAATAAACCGCATGGAAACCATCTGCTCATGCACTGTGTCTCAGCAAGCGACTGCGTGTTGCTTTTTAGAAACCACATTGCAGGTAGTAAAGCTGTTTAAAGCTCTCCTCAGCTTCATTTTTTTTTTTTCTTTTTTACTCTTCTTGCGTATTCCAGCTTCTCCCGCTCCTCTATGCCTCGCTTCCGCTCTTTATTCATCACACTGACACACATACACATAGACGTATGGTGAGTGCTTTTGCTGAAGGGCTGGGGGAAGGGCTCAACTGCTGTTATGGGACTGGGCCAAGCTCTGACACACACTGCAGAAACTTTTCTTTTTTTTTCTTCCCCCCCCCTACAGGAGAAGTCCTTTAAGTCTTTTAAGAAAACTTTTTAAAGTCAGACCAAGTTAGAAGTGAGTTAATGATCAACTGTTTGTGATTTCCGCTTTAAAAAATTACATGATATTTCAATCACAGCTTTTCAAAAACCACCTGTTTAAGCTTCTGCCTTCTGGAAATTCTTTAATGACCTGTTTATTATGCAGGTTTTGAGATTTCTTAATTCAGCACGAGAGTACTGGAAAAACAAACCAAAACATGAAGATGTGGATGAATAGAGAACCGAACGGAAAAAAGGGACTAAATGAGGCAAGAGGAGAATGATTGAAATAAATGGGGAGTGTGTAAAGAAGAATGAGAAAGAAAGCGGATACTGAGAGGGAAAAGGGGGCCATGTACCCCATGAAGTGAGATTATGAAAGTGGCGTGCATATGAAGCTCTATCAGTGGTTTGTTACCATGGCAATAATAGGAAACAAGGGAGACGATAGCAGCCCCATCGATTTCAGGAGCAGCTCACCCATAAGCAGTTAGTTCTCTGATGTAATTGGACTATTTTGATTTTGATCTGTCACTGACTGCTCTGAGAATAGGTGAACTCATGAACTTCTTTTTTCTGTTTTTTTCTTTTTTTTTTTCTTTTTTTCCTTCGCAAGGTAGTGGCCTGTAGAGTTAAGCTGTCTTTTTTTTCCTTTCCTTTTCTTTTTTTTTCTTTTTTTTTTCCAGACTCCGTTCTTGTTTCTTTTGGGATTGTCTTGCTGTCTCAGCTATCACATGACAATATCAACACATCCTCGAGGTCTGGAGAACATGTAGCCTGAGTCTGGGATGTTTGTTTGAGGATAAAAACATAATGATCTCTTGGCCTTGAGAGGTTACATTTATCCTGGTGTGTAAACACATAGTATAAACTGAGCTATCAGATGGATGTATATTGTATATCAACAGAGGTTTTCATTTGGAGGGGATGTCATGAGACTGGCACAGGGCTGAATATGTTTACTCTGCATGTTCGCCCTCCTAAACTCACATGCTGTCAGTGGCTGGGCCTCTGCATCCGTCATGATGGACTCCCGGTTCGCATGGTTTCCTCCCTTTAAAACTCCATCTTTACTCAGAAGGCTTTTTCCCTGCCTTTTTGGCCCATTGCACGGACTTTCATTCCCTGCAGCACTCCCGATAATAGATTGGGGACACCTTAATTAAGCGCCAGCATGATTAGATTCAATTTGCCCTGTTTTTCTTCTTGGGAGGGAAGAGTTATCAGCTATCAGCTATCAGCCACACTTCCCATCAGAAACAGACATATCCCACACCTACAGAAAATCCCCCAGTCACCAGAAGCTGCCAGACTGTTGCTATCATTCAGCTTTTATCTCCCACAATTTAGCCACCTGAAGAAATGAACACAAATGTGGTTGTTTTTCTGACAGGATAAAGCCTTTTTGGGCAAACTTTCAAGGACATTTTTCATTAGGCGTCCGTCTGCCTAAACAGGATGTGTCTCAGGTTTGGTGAATTACTATTATAGCATCAATTTCAAAACAAAACTGACTTTATGAATTCTTTAAATAAAAATAATTACAGTATTTTTGTCAGTTTAATTGAAGATGTGTTTAATATTCTCCTGGTTTATTTACCTTTTCATGAACACACAAATTGACATACTATTACTTCAAACATATTTAGTTACGCATCTCATCTTATGTTTTGTTAATTAATGCTAAAGTAAATGTTAGGGTTGTGCTGGGTGTGCTAAAATATCGATAAGGCGATATGTCGCGATAATTGTTTTTACGATATAGTACATCAAGTTCTGACTCCATTTTTACCCTTTAAAACAGATACTGTCGCCAGCAAGAGAAAACGACATACATTCTTAGAATTACCGTAACTCTTCAACTGTTCATGTTAGCGACGTTATTCCAACACATTCTGAAAGCTGAGAAGTGCAGGTTTGCGCTGATATGCTATATGTGATATACATTACGGTAGTTGCATCAGGGCCCACTCTATGTTGAGCTGTTCAGCGGATGAGAGAGAGCAAATAGTGCCTGTTTAGAAGTTTATAGTATTTTCATGGTTGTAAATAATAGTTTTAATGTTTTTTCCTGGAAGTTTTTGCTGTCTTTTTTTTCGTTGCCATTTTCTGTCTGTTTTTGCAAAGTTCATCTATTTGGAGTAAGCCTTTAGCATGAGTTCGTAAAGACAGAGAACTCAGTTTAAAATGAAAGAAATACAGTAAATACTTTAGAGAAATTTGAACTCAAACAG
>JBAMYA010047707.1:0-10255 GCA_037176975.1 Arrhamphus sclerolepis
TCAACACTGACACAACCAACACTGATAGTCAACACTAACACAGTCAACAGCAGCAACAACAACAACAACAAGAACAAGAACAACAAGAACAACAGCAGCAGCAACAACAGCAGCAACAACAACAACAGCAGCGGCAGCAACAACAACAACAACAAGAACAACAAGAACAACAGCAGCAGCAACAACAGCAGCAACAACAACAACAACAGCAGCAACAACAACAGTCTTTGATTATTTTACCTCTTTATTTTTTTTAATCTAGGAAAATAACTAAATGACTTAAATGTATCAAGTTTTTTCCTCAGTTTCACTTCTAAGCCAGAAACACATCGATGTTCAAAATTGTCCCTAAATTTACATCTCAAACACATACAGACTTCTTCATTTATAAGGTCCATCTCTTAAGTTAAAGTGTTGAATGCTCTTATTCACAGCACGAAATGGAATCTCCAGTGTTTTGAAATATATAATGTCAGGAGGACTTTTACAATTTTGAATTGATTAGTGGATCCCTGGTATCCAGCTTTATTCATAATTCTTAATCACTCTTTTCTGAAGTTTAATTATTGGATCTCCATATGTTTTACATGCATGTCCCCAAATTTCAACACAATGATTGATTAAAATGATTTGAACACAATCATTTTTATGTTTTGCATGTTGCCTTTGTATCAACATTTAAAATGAGGGTGTTTGGACAGATTTGATGGTTGTAAAGTGGTATTAATTAGCATCATAGGTTAGCATCAGCTAAGCCAGCTAGGCTTCTTAGCCCTGCTCATTATTCCCTTTTGCAACACAGCACTATTATCCTATTATAGATAATTATACCGTATAATAATAATGATCATTCTGAAGTGACATCAACGTTGGTGGGTTTTCTCAGTCCACAGGTAACAGAGCTGAGCTCTTGGAGTTCTTACTTCAGCTATGTCAGCACCATGTTGGCACCATCATCTGAGGCGAAGGTTTCTCAACCAGTGGACCCAGTTGTGGTAGAGGCAGAGGCTGATGTGCTAGAAGCCATCTAGAAGTCAGGTCAAGACAGGCTAACCATTGGCTATAGCAGACTGACAATAAAAACAATAACATAAACCTTTGATTATGTATTAATCTGGGGCTTCATATAAGGAAACAACTGAGCAAGCAATTTCATCTAATTCAATCTGTGGCCCTTTTCTTTGTTTCAAATCCTTGATGCCTACCAGATCTCAACCGGAAAGAAGATTTCTTGTCAAATAAAAATATGTTAATAATTATAATTTAACCAGCATTGAATCCTTTTTACCCCAAATTTAGTGTTTTTATATTCATGCGGGCCAGCAGCACTCACCTCCAGCTCAGAGACACAGCAGTTGTGGGCTCAGCCCTGTTTGGGCTTTTAGCCCCCAAACAGCAGTCTGGCTTGAAGGGTGCTGCCTCCAGCTGCACGGGCCAGCTGCTCCAGGCAAGCAAACAATTAACTCACTTTTGGGGGTGGACCCTAGTGATCAATCAAGGAACTGCATGTAGAAAAAGGCTCACAGCAAGCCCTACTAATGATAAAACACTTGATTTTTCTCTAATAAATCTGCCATACATGAAGGTACTGGGGGTAATAAAATAATTTAATCCCCTCCCACTTTAAAAAAATCCTTTGATATGCAAAAAGGGACACATCTTTTAGACAAACATTAAACTTCACACAATAAACTTCAAAAGGTGGAATAGAGAAGAAAAACAAGAAATTAGAGAAATTTACACATTAATATAAGTAAATAAATTTGGTGGTTTAACAAAGTAAGTGTTTATTGAAGTCAGAGAAGTATTTCACAATTTTATTTTACAGGAAACACTGAAGAAACCAAATTATGAAAAGATCGTAGGCTTGAGACTGCAACCCACACAACTGAAAGTGAAATCTTTTTGTTCATGCTGTCGTCCTGAAGGTGTGTGGCGTGCTCAGATCAGCCTGAGTCATTTCACAGGTGGTGTTTTTCTCTTTAAATGGATGAGAAATGTCACTTTTTCCCTATCTATCAACAATGAGTCATGATAATGGGAAAATATTTTTGAAGCTTCTTCAAATTATAAAGATATAGAAACTATTCAGAAACTATACCAAACATGCACATACCCCTTTGGCAGAGTTGGGTAAGTCCTAAGACAGCAACAAGAAAAGAAATCCTTTGAAGTTGGGCAGTCACATAGAAAATGAAGCAGTTGACTGGAGTCCAACCATTGAACTTAACATAGTTCTGAATGCAGAAAACCAGTGTGGGCCTCATTCGAGAGTGGAACAGTATTTGCGTGCATCTCTGCATTGATGAAATGTCAGTAATTCCAAACTTTTGTAGCTAAGGACAAAACCCCTGCTGCCTCCGATCACGAGGAGTATAATAATACATGAGGAGTATTTTTATATTGTTAACATTCCCAGACTGTAAAACGTAAATGCCTGATATGGAATGTTATTTTAACGATACATAGATTCATTTCAAAACGCTTAAACATGAGAATAAAGGAATATAACTTATTTTGGAATAGAACTTTCTTCTTATTCTTTTTATTATTATATTATTATTATCATTAGTAGTAGTAGTAATAGTAGTGGTCGTAAGAGTAGTATAATTGTTAGGATGTGGTCCTGGGAAGGACCGTGGAGTTAGTTAATGTTTTGCTTTGTGTTTTTTTTTCTTTCCGTTCAGGCACTCTGGGGCAGCTGCAGAGACTGCAGGGTGGAGAGCTAGAGCTAATCACCTCACCTGCGCATGCTTCTCCACCTGCAGTCATCAGCAATTACTCTGGGCTTCTTAAGGAGCCTTCCTTCCTCCATGCGCTGCCAGTTCTTCAGCTAAACCTGCATGACTTCCAGCTCTGGCCTCCGCCCATCCTGACTGCTGCCTTCCCTGCACATCTGCCTGTTCTCGTCATCCTTTTGATGATTGTTTTTCGTTCTTTTTTTATTAAAGACTCTTACCTGCATCTCAGTCCAGCCTTTTGTCGGCTTGCTGCCGCATAGCAATAATCATCAATGGCATAACACATATTTATTTATTTCAGATTGTTTCTTAAAGTGTCAGTGGGCTAATTAAATGAACCTGATCTGCTGACAGACACCCACACAGAGATTCGAGCCATTAAGGACGGTATCATGAATATCTCTGAAATTTCATGTACCCTATCAGATAAAATTATAAGAAGCCACAAAATTTAAGTGTAATTAGCAGCACGTTTTTTTGATTGATGGATAACTATAGTTATTGGCTGCTATCTCTAGCTAGTAATCACTTAAACCATGCATAGTCATTCTTTTTGTAAAGATAATGTGTTTTTTGTGACGTTAAATTGTACTGATGGATTGACACAACTGGCCTGGGGTTGGCCTGGAAGGACCTGAGGATAAAAGTTAAACAGCAGATGATAGTTAACTTTGTGCACAGACAATGGCTGCTAACTGGACTAGCCAGTGAATGGCCTCCAGCTAGTAATGTAACAGTAGCATCTTAGATTAGCATGAACTGAGCCAAGCTAAAATAGCTAACTTATGGTAACTAAACTGAGATAAGGGTGTTCCACGCAGCCTCCAGGCTTGCTCTTTCTGCCCTGAATTAGTGGAGGAAATTAGGCTCCAAACTGAGTCTTCAGAAAACTGATAGCTGACATCACAGCATCTGCTGCTCAAGCTGCTAACAGTCTGAGCAGCAGATGCTGAGAGCTGGCAGTTGATGCAGTATATTACAGTATCACAAAAGTCACGTGCAAAAGCACAGTTACAGTCATTCAAATAGCATTAACATTGATTATCTTCTTCAGTCTCTCTCCCCTGTCCTTCAGCAGGTGGGTCTTATTTATGGGAATGTTGGTCCTACTATAGTGATGTTGGGTCCTACCATGGGGATATTGGGCACTACCCTGAGGATGTTGGGTCCTACTATGACTTGCAGCACAGTAGTTCAGTGACACCTCACAGGAAGAAGGTTCAGTTGGATATCGTTTCAGCTGGTCTTTCTGTGTCGAGTTTGAATGTTCTCCTCATGTGTTTGTGTCGGTTTACCCTGGGTACTCTGGTCTCCACCTACCCCAAGGACACATTGTTCAGGCTAATTGGTAATACTAAAATCTGCCAAGGCATCATTTACATTAACTATAATGTTATTTTATTCATAGGCACAATTATTGGAATAACTTGATGCAATAAATAGACTCATCTAGTTGATGTGTGTTTGGCAGTGAGAGAAAGCTGCTTGCTTTGTAATAGCTCCTTGAGTGGTCCCTAAACTAAAGAGATTCCATAAATATACAGTTGTTGTTGTAACACATGAGAACCTACAGAACAGTGGTTCTGCTTCTGCACTGTTTTGTTCAATATGTCATTGAGGTATGTTTGGACCCAGCTAATGACCTGCGTCAAATATATGTATCACATTGATCCCATTCTTTTTCTATGGAAAGCAAGAAGGTGTGTTCTTGGAAGGCAGGGCATCCGGACAGAGTAACAACATTGGAATGGTGTTTACCAAAGTAGACATTGTTCTCTATACCCTCGCACTTGAGAGGAAGCTTTACCGTAGGTTTGTTGAATTACAAGAAAAACATTGAAAACCATTACTAAAAAAAGGCAAAGGTATAATGTAACATCTAAGCCACTTCAGGATATACAGGGATTGTTTTAATAAAAAAAGAAATCTAAATATATTACTCTGATTCAGTCAATGCTAGAACAGGAACTTAATACGTAATATTATACACTACTATATTTGTTACGACATTGAGGATGAAACAGGATGCAATCTGTGGTCATTACCTTTGTTTTCTCAGTTCACCCCAGTACACCCATTGGTTTATGTTTGCCAGAAACTAAGGACATAGAAAAGACCAGTGGGAGGCAATCACTTCCTCTGTCTTTCACTTTGTCCTTGTCAGCTGACTTGAAGTCAGCCTTCATGAGATGTACTTCCTGTGTGTTTAAAATTGTATTTTTTTTTCTAACCAGTTTTTTTCATTCTAGCTTTGTAGTCATGTGTTTTCTTGTGCTCAACTGATAATCATGTGACAGTTTAAGGGTCTGAGACCAAAAACTGGAGGCTGCTGTACAATACTGAGCCTGATGTGGAATGAAAGAAAAGGGTGCTTCATCTGTCCATCCATCTATTGACTTTTTAGGCATTTATCGGGATTGGTTTATTCTTGCAGCAGAGACCATCAAGCCATAAAATATAATCCCTCTGTCATGAGTGTGTCCTAGGGGACACACTCCTCATTTCATGTCTCATGTCCTCATTTCAGCTTATGTTAACTTACATTCATAGATTCTATAGCTCAATTTGTCCATCAATCTTCATTTCAGATGTTGCTTCAGAAACGATTATTTGCAACAAGGACAGCCAGCTGTTACTAGAAACTGGATAGCTGTGACCAGCAGCTGGACATCTTTGGATAGCAGCTCGCCCACCAGTAGCCCAGACAAAACTGCATCAGTCTGCAAGTACAATTAGCAGTACAATATGCCATAATTTCTTTAAAATGTGAGTAATTATAGTCTTTATTATAGTACCATAGGTTTTAATTCACATCTCAGATGTCAGCTATGGAGGCCAAAACTTTATAGTTATAATTTTTTAATACCAGGCTGTGAGTTTATTTATTCATACTGTTAAGTTAGACATTTTAATCTGGAGGTCTGTTTACAGAGTGACCCCATTTGGGAGCAGCCCCTAGCGGGCATTTGATGAACTGCACAATTTGGCTTTTCTACAGTTACATAAATTTGAAATTTCTGAAATTTTTTTTTTTTTTAATAGATATTTTTCCCCTTTTTCCTTTCTGTGCTCACTACCTAATTGTAGTCCTGGGCATTGCTCTCCCTCTGCCAACCGTGGGGGGGCCCTGCCCTGAGCTCAAGTCTCCATCTTAACTTGAGGAGTGAGCAGACCCTTCGTTTCGTCCAAGGCTAGGGGTTTCCCCGGCCGGACGTGCCGAGCGGAAGGATCACGTTATTCCAGCCAGATCTTCCCCTCGGGCGCCCCAGCCAGCCAGGGGAAGATCCGGCCTCTGGTGAAGGCCTGGACTATTGCATGTTTTTGTGAGGGTAGCGTTAGCTGCCCAACGGAACACGGGGAGAAGAACATGTAAACTTTCGCCAACCCCACCCAGGGTATGGGTATGATGATGCGGAGAGACAAACACGCCTCCAGCACCCACAGCTGGAGGCGTGTTTGTCTCTCCACATCATCAGCACCCTTTTTTTTTTTTAAATGGAACTTTACCTTTTAGTGTTTGCTGTTTATTTGTAATCTTACTTGCCCGTACGGTTTCTAGCGAAGCTCTACTGAGCTGACAGGTACAATCGTGGATAAATAAAAGTCTAACAGAAATGATCGTATTTGGTCATCTAACCTTTTAGATGAGCACAGCAGAGCTATTGACTTAATGTTTTACGGTAAACATGTTGTAAGGAGTCTTGATATGATTTTGTTTTTTTAATTTGGTTTTAAATTTGATAAACCGATGAATTGACCTACTAAAAGGATTTCTCCCAAATTACAGCTCTTTAGTAAAGTTCTTTAGTAAAGTGAAGGGGTCTGGTTTTGGTTAGTGTCTTGGTAATCATTTGCTTTACTTTAGCTTGGTCCTTGGTTTTGTTTATCTCTCCTGTTGATTTAATAAATATTCTCAGGTTTAAAATCTTTACAGTGTGTCTCTTTTGTTTTTGTTCTCATGAGCCGGGTCGTGACATCATTCAGCTGACAAAAGATTTGTTCATTCACTCCATCATTTCTGTCATTTTGAACCCTGTGTTTGTGTTCTCTGTGTTGGTAAAACCCACAGAGTTGTATTTGCATCTTCAGAGGTACATATTTTCTGAAAGTACAGAGATTTTGTGTCACATGCACAGCAGTTCCATTTGAAGGCTGCATTATACCATACACTCACCTGCCACATCATTAGGTGCACCTGCTCATTGCTTGTTAACACAAGTACCTCATAGGACAATCACATGGCAGCAACTCAACACATTTAGGCATGCTGGCTGAAGGTCAAACCCAGCATCAGAATTTAGAAGAAACTGTGTTTAAGTGGATGTGGCATGGCTGTTGGGATTTCTGAAACTGCTGATCTGTTGGTGTTTTCGTGCATAACCATCAAGAGAATGGTCCAAAAAAGAGAAAATGTCCACTGAGTGGGATTAGTGTGGATGAAAATGCCTTGTTACTGAGAGAGGTCAGAGGGAAATGGGTAGACTGGTTCGAGATGACGGAAAGGCAGCAGTAACCCGAATAGTCACTCATTACAAGCAAGGGATACAGAATACCATCTCTGAATGCACAACATATATCCATCCATCCAACCATCTTCTTCCGCTCATCTGGTACCGAGTTGCAGGGGCAGCAACCTAAGAAGGGACATCCAGACTTCCCTCTGCCCAGACACTTCCTCTAGCTCTTCCCGGAGAATCCCAAGGCGTTCCCAGGCCAGCCAAGCGACATAGTCACCCCAACGTGTCCTGGGTCTCCCTCTGGGTCTCCTCCCAGTGGGACATGCCCAGAACACCTCCCGAGGGAGGCGTCCAGGGGATATCCGATACAGATGCCCGAGCCACCTCAGCTGGCTCTTCTCGATGTGGAGGAGCAGTGGCTCTACTCCGAGCTCCTCCCGGGTGACAGAGCTCCTCACCCTATCTCTAAGGGAGCACCCTGCCACCCTGTGGAGGAAGCTCATCTCACCAATCCAGGATCGTGTTCTTTGAATCTCGATTTCAGCGGGCACGGTCAGAATTTGGCATGAAGAACATGAAATCATGGCTCCATCCATTCATGAACACAATGCATCCATCTTCTGCTGGCTACTTCCAGCAGGACCATGCACCATGTCACAATTAAGCTCCAATTCAGTTCAAATCATCTCAAACTAGTTTCTTGAACATGATACGAGTTCATTCTACTCCAGTGGCCTCACATCATTATGGACCCAAATCTCTGACTTTGTTGAATCTATGCCACAAATACAAATCTGGCAGGCAGCCCCAGTTCAGCACAAGGGGGTCCAATCGAGAACTAGCAAGGTGTATATAACAAAGTAGCTGATAAGCGTCATGTTCAGTCAGTATATAAGAAATATAATGATTTAAATTAAACTTGATTTTCCTTTTACCTGCCCTTTACATCTGAAAGAGTCATGTACAATTAAAAGGAAAACTGGTGGCTTCAATTATTCGTATTTCAATGTGTTGCCTTATGGCTTAAAGATCTCAGAGGCAGCTTGTGTGTAAGACTGTTGTTCATAATCATGTATTAGGTAATCAAAGTCATCGGTTTCTTCTTGACTGTCAGGATTAGGCTGCTTCTGAAGTCTCAGAATGAACATGTGCCGTAAATATAATCATACATGATCATTCAAGGGGATTTTGTCTTATCTGTAACTATTTTATAAGATAATAACATTAACATGTTGTCCATGTTGCATGTTTTGCATTACAGTAGGTTTCTTTATGTCTCTCCTCTAACTTAAGACAAACTTCAACCTCTCCCCGTTCTTTACCAATGAATTCTGCTCACCGTGAGCGAGGGAGTTGTTATGAGCAAACATCCTTTATATCCATTGTGATATTAGTGTGATCCTGACTTTAATTTACTTCAGGAAATGGGGATCTTTTAGTGCTAGGATTTAAAGTAAGTACAGGCATCTGCAGAGGCACATCTTACTTTTCGCTCCCATTGTACGTGCAGTGACAACCCTGAGCATCAATATGCTCTATTTTTCTTCCATTTACTCACACAACTATAGCCACAGCACATAATATTTGTACATGAAAGTGAACTGCAGCTGCGACTTGCTCTTTCTAGACTGTTGATTAGCCGCTCTTGTTAAACCGACTGTTCAGACTGAGCATTACAGGAGTTTGTTTCCCTCCTGTGTCCTTTAGTTTTGTCTACAGTCACCCGATGCCTGATGTATTTTTCATTCTTGCTCTTAAACATGTTTTTGTTGAAGTAAATTTCTATTTTAAGCCCTCGGTCCACAGTTTAAGCTCCACCAGACCTGTTGGTAACTTTTAGTAACCCTGGGTATTTATGTGAGGCATTACTGAAAGACCAGTATGTTAGTAACCCTGCAATGCCAAGGCTCACTAAGGACAGATTACATAATCTCTTCTGTTATCTGAAGAGAGACAGAGAATATTCAGCAGGGAGGAGCATTATGAAGAGCCAGCTCTAACTTGTATGCAGGGAGAAATGCAGAGCACAGTTTTAATTTTAAAAATTTGATTGATATCATTGACAGTAATTCATTGGGAAAATAATGTTATTCCAAAGCATATGTTTGTTTATATGACAGTAATCTGAAGTGGAAAAAGATTTTTATTTTGTATTTTTATTTATTTATTTATTTTTAAATCAAGCTGTAGGTCGCGATAGATCAAACTGTTTCATTAAATCTTGACTTGAAGGTTTTTGTTTTTTTCTGTCTCAGAGAGAACAGAAAGCCAGCTCGCATAGTGGAAAGTGATTGTGGTTTTATGTGTGGCATAAAAGAAAGTTGATTGTTTATCTGGTATTTATTTATCTTCTATCAGGTGAATGCAGATGAGTATTGGTGCTGAATTGGGCCATAACTGTGATTTTCACTAAAATTCAATAATTATTCATTTGTGTCTGTATAAACGTATTTATTTATTGAACATTTGAAGTACATCAGATACTTGGTCTGATTGGTCTGAAGTTCAAGATACCGAGTCAGAGTCCTTTTTCAACAGTTGACCTAGGGTACATATTACTCTTTGGTATGTAAACTGCTCGGTGAATATTTGTCATATAACAAAATCAGAGTTCCTCTTCACAAAGCAGCAGTAAATTTTGGTGGATTTTTCTTTTTTTTTTTTTTTTTAAATATAGCAATCTCGATCACCTGAAAAGATTGACTTTGACCCTGTTAACTTTTAACAAATTTCAGGCTTCCCTAAAAGACACCGAGGATGATTGGTTTCATTTCAAGAATATATACTTCATTTCTTTTTGGATTGATCGTCCAAATTGGATGATAGATAAATAGATAGATAGATAGATAGATATTCTTTATTGATTCCCCAGGGGGAAATTCAAGTATCACAGCAGCTTACAATAGAATAAAAATACGTGTTGGATGAAATAAAATATATAAATAAATATATATACACACATAATTTTTTTTTTTTATGCGTACATATATACATACACACATATGCATAATGCAACAATAAATAAAGATAAAAATACAAATATATACATACATATAC
>JBAMYA010047708.1:0-34704 GCA_037176975.1 Arrhamphus sclerolepis
GTGTCAATCTACGGAAGCCCTAGAGGGCCATACATGCATACATTTTATTTCTCCCGTTTTCCCGTGATAACAAGATAATTAATTTGAGATCTCAAGGGCATTGCAATGCCCTGACGAAGGTCGATAGACCGAAAGCTTGGTGAAAAATACACTTGTTTACATGGATCTAAGGGTGCAGAGACTTTTTTTCTTGAGGTCTCAAATTAATTATCTCATCATCACGGGAAAACAGAGGAAAAATAACTTGTTATCACGAGAAAACGGTGGAAATAAAATTAATGCATGTGTGGCCCTTTAGGGCTTCCGTATTGTAGCACTTCAGCGTAATTTTTATTTTTTGTGCAAGTGCTGACTTGAACCAGAGCCAATGACAGGCAGACAGACAAGGAAATGGTTTGGTCTGTTTCAAGGGTGTCACAATTTACTACAAGCATCTTCCTGGCATGATGATGGAATATGCTGTGTATTGTAATATTTATGATTACAGATAAGAAAGAAAAATGTTTCAACCCCCTCAATCTGTTATTTGTACCTCGTTTAGGGGGGATAATGTCGTAATTGGGGGATCAACCCCCTCATAATTCGCACTATGTTCCTATCCTACAGATTAAGCCAGCTGCAGACTGGGGTTCAGACCTCAGTTGTCTGGTCTTTGTTAATGTTGGAGGAGGATCCAAACGAGTCCGTGTAAAGTGTCACGAACCACATTGCAGGTTTCAGCTGAATATTTAAGTTGTGAAATTTACATATGAAGGGTTCATTGCATGTTTGACACGTCACACTATGGTTATTTAACTCTGCCGAGGTAAAACTGGATTTAAACTTCATTGGACCTTTAAAACCGAGCGACATGACGCACTTTTGCACGTCCACGCAAAACTATCCAACCATAAATATCTATTTAATTTACACAGAAAAAAAAACAAAAACTGTTTTTTTGTTTGTTGATGCTATATTATGGTTGTCCCTTAGGCTCTTTCTTGATTTTCACACTTGTTTTTTTTTTCCTAACTGTATGTGTTTTTATTTAGATCTGATGAAAATTATCTTAATTTTAGTCGTCACCTGTTCAACACCTAATACAGGCAATTTGACATTTTATTAAATAACAAATTTCACCAAGGTCAATAAAAGATGACAGACCTGCTTCTAAGCCCTCGTCATATCTTTGATGAAGAAAAGGATTAAATCACTATAAAAGCAGCTGTAAAACTGTAAATCTTATTAATGAACTAACGCTGGAGATCAGAGTTGTTTTATTCATTGAATGTTACAAAAATATACCAAACGTCCTCAGGTGAGGAAACTAAAGTGCAGGAGATAAGTGGGAAATCAGGGATCTGAGATGGAAAAGTTTGTCCTGTGGTTAAAAATATCAGCCGTCAGGATGCAGAAGGTGATGCAGACTGAGTCTGGCAGATTCCTCGCAGCTCTGCAGAGTCCTCTTAGCAACGCACAAAACCAGTCTCCATTCAAATTCTGCACACACTTTCATCTTGTCGCGTTGTCTTCTCGCTGAAGTGGCTCAGAGACAAGCAGGAACAGTTTCACTGCCGTGCAAGATCAAAGCGGGTGCGTCTGTCTCGCTGTCATGTTCCAGGACCTCTGACTCCTCAACCAATCAGCAGCCAAGTTCATGTGTGCAGGAGGTTGTCAAGTACTTCATCACTGAACAAACAACACGTTCACGCCGCTGTTGGTTCGTGTCCCATGAACATGACAGCTGCATTGTCTTTCTCTGCACTCTCCACCTCTACTTTAGACTTGCGGGGTAAACAAGGAACACACATCAGGACAGCTAGCGACAGCTCTCTGCAGCATTCCACAAAAGCTTGTCGTTTTGGATTTTTGAGAAAGTAAACACTGAAATTGGCCTCCTGGAACAACCAATTTACTAACTGCATTAGTGATTTCCATCTGGGGATACTCACACTCACATGTTCATTTAAATACACTTGTTTTGTAGTTGCATGCCTTATATACATCACTTAACAGTAACTTATTTGTAACTTGACCACAAATGAAATTGAAGGTACAAAAGGCATGTCAATAGGGTTAAATGTTACCTCAATGACTGAAGCTGTTTCTTTTGTCTTTCTGGGTGCAAAAAGAGTCTTTTGACGTACGAGTCCCTTGAGGTCATAAAATGAGGAGGGATTTGCATGTTACAGAAGTAAAATTAACAGGACAAAATTCTGTTTTATAAAGCATCAGCCTGCTCATATTTGGTCTTTGAGGTTTAAAAAACTGCAAAGAAGTAATTGTGTTTTTAGCTACAGCTCTGTTTTTTTTTTTTTTTAGATTATGCAATATCAGTCGTCCTTTTGCAGTGTTGCCAGATCTTGTGACAGAAACAACCAACCACATCTACAAAACCCGTGGGCATCTGAGAGAGATCTGGATGGATGATTGATAGAGAAGATTCCTCCTCAGGTGAGCAGTCAGCTGTTGAAGAAGCATTTATATCAGTTTAAGTAACTGCCCAAAGTGCCTTTAAACTCTCATCTCATGTTTCCAACAACTGGTAGAGGGAAGCCTAAGTGTATCTGCAAACCAGCATTAAAAAAATAATTTATCTTACTTAAAGGATCTAAATATTAGCTATAAACTGACATTAAAGCAGTCATGTCCAGTTTCTGACTGCTAGTGCTTAGTATAGGGAAAATTAATTTCAGTGAGATTGTGTGCAAAAATTAAAACAGGAAGAAAAGCTATTTATAATGGTTTCAATGTTTTTATGGGATACTTGCAGCAATAACAGAGCTCTAGCATTGTTTTATCTGTGCAATTGTGCATCAGTTTGGTCAACTCCTTGTTTTAAAAGTGATACATACATTTTTTGGTATTTAATTATGTAATATTGCCTAGTTTTGCAGATAATCATTCATCATTCAAAATATAGTTAATTTATTATTAATCTGGACTGCTTTTGTGTTTGAAATTCAGCATTCTCTTAAAAGTGAACACAGGATTTTAGACATTTTTTTCCTCAAATTTCTCTCTGAAATCGACTGCAAAAATTATAAATTCTTAATGTACGTGAGAAATATTGCAGAGGGGGGAAAGGAAAGGGGAAGGCAAAATTTGGCACCTATCAGAGATTATTTGAATTCCACAGGAATGAATGGGCTCCAGGTTACGAACCCAAGTGCCAGCTCACTGATGGACTTTTCACAAAAGGAGTGAAAGAGTGAAAGAAGAGAGATATAGTAGGCAGCTGAGCAGTATGTTTGTTTAGACATATGCATTGCTAATTTGGAGGTAGACCGAATAAGCATCTACGCTTTAGATTACACAAAGTCACTACGGTGTTCAGTGTTTTTTGGAAGTTGGGTACAGGATCTGGAGAGTCTGCAGTCACTGTGCTGTACAAAAAGAGTGGACAGTTTCTGGTACCGAGGTATTCATCAACACCCTGGTAAAGGAAATAAGACAGTGCCTTTACCATCTTAAGCCACTTACATGCTGATATTATGTGAGATATGTAAAACTGACCAACAAAGGCTGAAAAAATGGAAACCAGGAGAAGGCAGAAACGTTCCTAAACAAAAAGAGTCTTTTGATGCATAAAGTACTTTGAAAATGCCTGTTCAGGTAGGAAAGGCTATTACACCTGCACCATTGAGAGGTATCCTGATGGGAAGAATCGTATACTGGTTTGGGAAAAGCAATCAGCTGTTCCCAACACTGATCATACAGAGCTCAGTCCCTGGCCTGGACTATCTGCAGCAAGAGGTGTAGGACCAAAGCCGAGTTTCTTCCTGCAGGCCATTCAGGCTGTCAACCAGGGTACACCTACAACCTGGACCTTTGCTGGGCTGCACATGTAACTCCACCTCAGACTGACTTCTGCATGTACTACACATACATTTAATATTTCATCTAAGCTTTTCCAACTTCATTAATCTACCAACATTCAGCTGTCTGTATTTCATTCTATAACTGAATACTACCAGTTAAATCTGTTATCACTTAATGTGGAGATCAGCCGAGAAGTTCATAAATCCCAGTTGCTGTTCCTCCGTGTTGAGAATGTAGAAAAATATTAATGGACTTCATCCAACGGTTCCAACAGAGAGCCTTTGAAATCTAGTTTTCCTCAAACTGCCATGTTGCAAAGAGGCGGGACAAAGCTGTGAAGCCAGCGGCAGAGCCAATGAATTGCTCTCTTTAAAGCACTTCAAATGAATCTGTGGATCTAATTGGTCAGCTTTATTGCTTATTATAGATTTATCTGATGTGGTACAAAAAGAAATCACAGTACAATTGTCATGGATGTAAAATCTAAACCGATTGTTGTACAAGCCCAATTCCAATGAAGTTGGGATGTTGTGTAAAGAGTAAATAAAAACAGAATACAATGATTTGCAAATCCTTTTTAACCTATATTCAGTTGAATACACTACAAAGACAAGATATTTAATGTTCAATCTGATAAACTTTGTTTGTTTTTTTTCAAATGTTCACTCATTTTGAGTTTGATGCCTGCAGCACGTTCAAAAAAGTTGGGACAGGAGCAACAAAACTCACCTGTGTTTGCAAATCATTGTATTACGTTTTATTTAGGTTTTACGTAACGTCCCAACTGCATTGGAATTGGGGTTGTACTGGGCTGCAACAATGTTTCATTCTGCTGCAAAGTTGGACCTTAAAACAGTAATATGGAGTTAAATTTGTCTCAATATTATTCAATCAGACAACCAAACTAATTGCAATAAAAAAAGTGGTAAAAACGTTTGGAATTGTAATGATTTGTTTGTAATGAAATATTTTATTTTGGAAAAAAAAATAGTTTTGTTTAAAAAAACTTTTTTTTTTAAAATTTAAATCACTTATTTTTTTCATACTAAAGTTCAACCAAAACCATCAAAACCAAAAGTTTGAGAATTGTAACCAAAGATTTCTAACTTTTGCAAATAAAAGTTTCTCTTGAAAATAAATTTTTCTCTTCGTGAGAAAAAATATGTGATTTGAATACAAAAATAGTTTTTTTCAGACAAAACGTTTTTTTCCAAAAATAAAAGATTTCCTCACCAAAAAAAATCATTACAATTCCAAAGGTTTTTACCACATTTATTTTTTATTGCAATTACTTTTTGTTTGATTGAATAATACTGAGACAAATTCAACTCCATAAAACGATGGGGATTTGCTCTGTTTTGGAGCCAGCACCTAGTGGTCAGTGGAGGAACTGCAACAAACCGTACTTCTTGAATCCGGAAGTGACATGCTCGCCACCTTTTTTTTAAAGACTTTTACCAGCTCCTACAGCTGCGATGAAGCCCTGAGGTCAGCTGGAGGGACTAGCTGGAGGCGAGAAGTCGTCAACTTCTGCAACCGTGACCCTGAAACTGACTAATGGGTTTGGAATGGAAGTAAGACAAATCATGCCAGCTGCTGTGAGACAGGGACAGCATCAATACATCCTTCCTTCACAGTAAAGATAATTTCTCATTTTTCACTCACTATGTGCTGTTCTTTCTCCAAAGCCCAGGCTCATCCCTATTATTTGTATATTTTACTGTGTTCTGTGTACAGGTGTAAGCAAATCAAGGCACTGATATCCAGTGGCACATTTAAAGGAGGTCCGGGACTCTTTTTGACCCCCCCCCTTAAAGGGTACAGTGGAAGAATACTAATCTTCTGAATAAAGCACAATCCAACATGCTGGATGCATTTTTGACAGAAATAAATGCCATGCTTTCTCTTTTTGTGTAAAATTCTGCAGAGACTGCACAAAATATCAATGACCAAAGGTTCGGTGCGAAGCAGGACTGGTGCAGAAAGATGCAGAATGTTCAAAAGCTTCAATGCACAATCAGCAGTAGTGAAAAAGAGCTTAAGCTCATATAAATCAAATACTGGACTGGAGGCCGAATCACTTATTCGAATGCATATTATAACAGTTAATGTAAAACGTGCTCTAAGTAGAATATACAGATTCATGTACATGAAAACAACAACAAGCTAAAATAGTTGATGCTCAGTGCCAGAAAATTGTTTTAGGTCAACAAAATATAATGCCTCATGGCATGATGCTGCCTCCCCCGTGCCTCATGGTTTTGGATGGTGTTCTGAGTCCTGCAGCCTCCTTCTTTATTCTCTGGACACAGCGGTAATCATCATGACCAAGCAGGTCAGTTTAAGTCTCATCAGACCACAGGACACATGTGCAGCTGCAAACTGCAGCTTGCTTTCGAGATTTTGTGGTTCTAGTGGCCTTTGTTGAGAGAGTTGAGAGACGGGGAGGTGGGGCAGAGAGTGAAGAGGAAAACATGCAGCAGAGGATCTCCAGCACTAACCTCTCTTTGACAGCTGGAGGATACAGTCGTGAATGTGGTCCGCTGCTCATCACTGAGCTTTCTGGCTGCCCACTGATGGTGTGGCTGATTTTCATTTGATTTTCCCATGATGTCATGAAATACACACATTTGTTTGCCTGATTCAAATCATGTGAAAAAAAGTTATTCAAACAAAAAGCGGGAAAGTTTCCTCATCCCTTCTGACGAATACTAAAGAAAGATTTGTATTTAATTTTTTTAAAGCACATTCTGAGTTTTGTTTGCAACTGTATATCTATTCCTACATCCACTTTAGCTGACATGCACGCGTTTATGTGACTATAACAATGATTTTTCATCCAGAAGCAGGACATCCCTCTAAAGGGGCCACAGTTGTTAAACCCTTTAGGCTGTGACAGTGAAATAAAGGAAAATGTGCCATGTAATTCTTGAATCCAGTTTAGAGAATGAAGCAATCCAAACTGGAAGATTAAATGCTGATTTATGAGCATGCAGAGGAGGGGCAGGGTCTAAGACATAATGTGGGTCTTCAGCAGGAGATACAAAACATGTGCTTGTTTCTCTGTGGTGGGTGTGACTTTTTTGTTCCAGACTGGGCTCAGCAGAGGAAAACACCCCCGGGCTCAGGAAAGGCACGCCACCGCCATGTGTGTGTTCTGTTTCTGCAGTTATCCCTGGAACGACGGGCTTCTGTGGAGCTTTGTTGATTTTTAAGTCAGAGGGAGGGAGCTAAACGGAGAAAATATGTGTCAACATCAGTGCTAATGAGTTCATAATTCATGAATGCAGCAGTGTTTTTATGAGCATGTGAACTACCTGCTGGGCCGGTGTTGGTTTCTGTCGAGGCCTGACAGTTTCCCACGATTGGAACCTTTTCACTCCCGGCAACTTGGCAGGAAACATCATCCTCTCCTCTCCTACCTTCCTCAGTCTCCTCTGAGCTCTTTTCTGCCATGTAAATCGAGAATCTGGGTTTCCTCTCACTCCTCTTTCCTTTTATCTTTCATTTTTTGAACAGTTTTGTTGAAATTAAAACACATTTTCATTCCTCCTAAAACTCCAGCTTCTTCAGTTGGCAGAGTAAATCTCAGTTTTCCTAACAGTTGCATCTTTTTCAAATTTTCTTTCATTTATTTTATTTTTGTCTGTGCTCCGAGTCTCAGAACATTGGTTCTTCAGTTTCTACCTTTTTTTTTAGCCGCTCCATAAGCTCTAGAAATAAAAAAAACAAAACAAAACGTCCTTGTCATAATAGTGGCGTTTATGGTCATGATGTATTTTGTGTAAAGTTTAATTACTTTTCAGAGGAGCGACAGATTCCAGAGTTAAATGCAGGAACTCTGTAGGTCATATCAGTGCATGAAGGATCATGACCTTCAGAGCTGTCCTTTGTGGCATGAATAGGAGACAAGTGTCCAAGCAGAGCAGGAGTTTTATGCTTGAGCATCTGTAAACTCAGATGATTGCATGCATGTTTACACTGAGCTCTTATCAGTTTTATTAGATGCAATTCTATGATGAGGAAGTTGAAAGAAAGAAATACGGAAATATCAGTCTTTCCTCGCTGCTGTGGCACCCCACATGTGGTTGTTGCCGGTGATAAAGATCAGCTGTTGTCTTTATTTTAAGACGTGTAAATGTAGTTTAAATCAGGTTGAGTTGACCAGAAAACTCACTCACTGACAGGCGTAAAGACTCAAGAAATGCATTCTCTAGATCTGTTTAAACATATTATGAAAAAAGTAATATTTTAAAAGCATTTACTTGGGGTCTGATGTGACAACCAATTTAAAAATCCAACCCAACCCATGTCATTCTGTTTGCTGAAGTGACAAGCACAAAGCCATGAGACCAGTTTACAAAGGGGCACACTGAGTGGAAGAGGAGTGTAGAGTGAGTCCACCTCCTAAAACCAGCAGCTGTGGACAGAGTGATGAGGACGTCACTGAAAAGGAGCTGTGTCTCTGAGCAAGACATAACTGACAACATCTACCGTTTTCAGATGTGGATTTATATAAATTTGGTAACGGGAGTCAAAATAAACTAAAGTATATGTGTGTGCAATGGCATATGTGGTGTGTTTCTGGATAAAACAGCTCTACATTCTAGACTGTGCATGCAGTTATCAGCTCTGGCTGGCACAGATAACAGTGATGGCTCTGCTGTGGGGTTTGTTGACAGCAACAAAGGTGTAGAAATGTGTTGGAGCCAAGAGCTCCAACTTTCTGATGAGATCAGTGCCTTTATACAGCGCTCAGTCATGAGGGTTAACAAAAAAAAAAAAGGACAAAGAAATGACATCACCTGCCTTTAGTTTAGCCCACAATGCCGTTCACGTCAGCTGCATTCTCCAGCTCCCAGCACTGGAAGCGCGCCACATTCATCCCCAGAAGCTCCTGGACAGCCACCGCTGAGTTCAGCAGCAGCTATTGTATACCTGAGTGCTTCTTTGCAGCTTTTATAGTCACGTGAACAGCGTGGAGTGCTCCCCGCTGACAGACTTGCATGTAAACAAAGCAATGAAAACAGAAGCAAAAAAACAAAAAACGCGACCCTCTATTGTCTACTCTGCTTCCTGTGTGAATTTGACTGCCAGATGTACAGTACAGCGGCTGAAGTTCAAAGTCAAACTCACTCAATGCTGGGAAGTTAAACTGACAGAGGGTCAAAGGTTCGATTCCTAGGCTCTGGGAATAAGACACCAAATTATGAGCGACTGGCTAGACGTGGCTAGCTGTGGACCAAAGAAAAAAGAAAGCACAATATGCATGAAATCCATTTACTTACAATAACAATATGTTTATTTTTGTAAACACAGAGGTTACATTGGCAACAACACAAACACTTTCACATTCTGCAAGACAAAATAGCTTCATAGCATTCATACAAAATGAGGAAAGACCAGGAACGGGGGAGGAGGAGGTGTAGGTCCGAGGTCGGCAAAGAGCTTCGTGCAGGTCGGCGGTCGGAAAATCTTAGTCCAACACTGATCCGAGTTCAGCTGGAAGACCCTCGGCCTGCCTCCACTGCGCATTACGTCTCTGGAACCATTTCTGTAGAGGATAGAAAAAGACAAACACACCCCAAAGGAGACATTAAAAACAGGTGGCAGGTTTTATTCTGCAGCGTAGCGCTGCGGAGACTGAAACACAAGAGTGGTGACGTAACTCCTGCTTGTCACAGAGATATCAAGTCATGTCACGAATACTCCTGAGAATTTACACAACTGTGTTGCTGTGAAATAAATCCAGGCGTCTGCAGATGCAGCTTCACCTCACGCTAGTAGAGAAGCAGCCTCTGCTTCCCTTCACTGGTTATGTTACCAAGAACTGCAGTTAAAGTTCTTAGAAAGACAGGAACAGGTCTTAGAAGGATAATCATAAACCAAAATACGACCTTAAAGACAATCAAAATCAGCCAAGAAAAGTGTAATTTCCCCTTGAAGCGCTGAATGAAACACATGGCGACAGAACAACAGCGTTTCTTTGGCGCTGCGAGAGGTAGTACCAGAGGTGCAGCATCAGTAAAACGACTGCTGTGTGACACTACAGCCACAACAACATCTGCAGGCTCCACGCACATCACTGGACGGTCAGAAATGATCTGCTGTTGCAACTCCCGGCCAATAAAACTTAAGAGTGTGGAAGAAAAATCAAACTAACAAAGCTGCAGAAACTGTAGCTCGAGGTTTTGACAGCACAGTAGTTGGAGAGGCAGAGGCGGGCTGCACTGGCTATATTACAAACCTTGTCAGTCAAGGTTAGAGCAGGTGCTCCATATACAGAAGCTATAGCCCTCCTGCAGCAGTTGCAGGTTTGATAGTTGGTGAGCAAACACACTGAGGACTTGTGGTCGAGGAAAAGGACGTGAAGGTGGAAGTGCATTAAACACAGCGTCTCTGGTACGTCTTTCTACCACAATATCTGCCTGAAAGCGGCTCGTGATCAAGGAGGAGCTGCATTCCTGCCTGACTAGAATCATCTTTAATCGCACCACGTTCCCATTTTCTGGTGGATGTAAATGTGGTTGCACATGGAGCAGTGGCCACAGGCCAACGTTTGTTCATGGAAACCACAGCCTTCCAGTGTTTCCATTTGATTTCAGGAGCATGAAGGCATTGACTGGCCGTCTGCTCTGGAACCAGATCGCTGTGTAAGCTCTCTGCTCTCAGCGCTCAGCCAACAGCGGACACGCTGACCAGAAGACGCCTGAGACACTCAGCACACACAAACTAGCTGAAATGCTGTTTTGTGGTTCATGTTGTCAAGGGATTCACAACAGCGCTGACGCAATCTCGATAACGTCAAGGGGAAAGGGAGGGACCCGGCCCTCTGACACGAGACTGAGGCTGGTTGTTCGAGCCGTCCGCTGGGCCTGGCAGGGACGACGCTTTCCACATCTCGCAATGAAAGCACAAGATTCTCGTCTGCAGACGTCTGGGATTGCGTTTAAACATCAGTTCAGCAGCCAGACTAACTGTAACTCTTTTCTTCTCATCTAAAGATCAAATTTAAGGCTTTTGCTGTGTTTGCACTGTCGTTTTTACAAGTATAAAGAACTATGAATGACTCATAAAAGCATTAACACGGGCGCCAATTTCTGAACAATGTGACTGGATTTATAATCCTGCTGGCCCATACAATGTCCCGTGTGTCAGTTTTTCCTCTTGTAGTGGACTGGATTACATAAGAAAGGCCTTTCAAAACATGACTTTGATCCTGCAGCACTGAAAACAAATAAAAATGCTCTGTGGCAGGAACTCAAACATGCAGAGCATGTTTTTCATGTTTTTGACGCGAAATGAGGAGTGGAAGTTGGGTTGGGTTCCTACGGCTCAGCCTCTAATGTGCTCTTTGTTCACAAACACAAAAACATTCAAAAAGATGAAAAAGAAAGCGGCTGGAGTTGAGATGGGTCTTTTGATGAGTGGCCAGAACTTTACCTCACCCTCCCTGAACTGGGATTCCCTGTTTGTGCAGCCACACCCACTTCTGTATCGTGGAAACGCAGAACACGCTGGATAACGAACCTCTCCGGGCGATGATGTCATATTTCTGGTGTCACGGCTCCGAAAACCTGACACAAGTAGCTTGTAGCAGTTGGATGCATCTTTTAAAGTTCAGTGCTTTTGTAACAAGTCCATCTTTGCATCGTCACTAAAGGAAATGTCCTTGTGTCAGTTTTATGCGCCATTTTACGTACTGTTTTGTTAACTATTTTATATGTTGGTTTTTAACCAACCCTTTTATGTAGGCTGTTGTTTTTAGGACTTTCATGTAAAGCACGTTGGGTACCTTCTGGGTATTGTAAAGGGATATTTGAATAAACTTGATTTGATTTGATATATAAACAACAGCTGTGTGAATGAAACATAATGCCGGGTTGGTACCGTACGACTTACAAATTAATTCAAGTCACGTTGCACGATGTGAAATCGGTAGATAATTAACTTGAAGCATGTTACACTGAGCGACTGAACAAACGTTGAATCTTCGCTACGACAGAAATAAATCTGAGTGTATTTCAGGCTCAAAATGCAGCGTCAATGTGCTGATGCAACAATGACTCCAAAGCTGGCGTCGTCATGGTGATATTTGACATCTGTCGCAGCCCGTCTTTGGTCGTAAGACGGTTCCATCTTTCATCTTTGCTCCTCTCATCGTGAGATCTAACACCACCGTTTTTGAGCTATGATGGAACATTTTTTTCCACCATTGCCCATCTTTCATCTGAGACACCCGAAATCGTACATAACCTTCATAAGTACGGATTCACTTGTGCCAGTTTGCTTTGGCCAAGACTCTGTTAAAAAAAAAAAAAAAAGTGTTTTTTTTAAACTGCATATTTAGAGCTGCTTTTATACTTTCTAGATCCTACATACTGGACCTTTAATATCTCCATATGGTGCAGTTGAGGGGACAAAATTATGCAGCTGCTGAGATCACAGGCAGACCGTATATCATTGAAAACAGCAGCTGGATCTAAATATTTAGATATTAGATGGACATCCAGTTTTCACTTTTGCTGTCCAGTTAAGTTTATTTTCTTCTTAACAAAATCCCAGAATATTTGTTCCAACCTCCTACCAAAGCTGTGAAGCCCATAACTTCATGCAACACTGAGTGTTAACTGTGACACCGGGACAGGTGAACATATAAACGAGTAGCACGAGCAGTGGAACTGGTTTGGAGGGTTGAAGCAGAAAAACTGCAGGTATCGTATCTGACGCACGCGAGGGATTTTGTTTGTGTGACTGCCACGTGAGAGCTGTATCTCTCTGACATCACCTTCCATCTGTCGACCTCGCCAGCACGACCGCATGCTGAAAATTTGCGTATGAAGCAAATCTGATGCAGCGTCGAGTCAAAGGACTTAAATTTACATGTAAAACTTTAGCTCCTGCTGAATACAACTAAACAAATAACCACTGCTGTGAGACACTGAGCAGGAAACCTTCTGGTGTATTTTCCCTCTGAAATCAGAACTTTCACTGTTTCAGAGTGAGTTTGCGGTGATTCGCTTGCAGAGGTGCCTGCTTCACTTCAGGGTTGTTATCAGAGCTCTGAAACTTCACATCTGGCTCCTGATGTGACAGATGTTTGGACTTTACAGTAGTCCAAAGAAATTCCTCAGATAGAGGGGCAGTGGGAGTGTTTTTACCCATGTCAGAAATTGCGATTAAAGCAAATGCCTCATTAATAAAGCAAAGTTTTCAGTTGTTAAATGTCTTGTCAGTCATGAAATGGCAAAAAAAGAGGAAGCCAAAAGTCTACCCTTTTTTTTACTTTTGACTTTTTGTTGGGCACTCTTTTGTTTCTGATTGACTTGAAGTATAAAGTATTAATTTATAACTATTTATTTATTCAGAAACATACCTATTTACTACAGTTTTGGTCAGATAGGTAAAAAGAAAATACCACAATTGTTTTGCATTTTGAGAAGATGAAATCAGAGAAAGGCTGATATTTTTTTCATCTGACTTATCGCATGCAAATTATATCCGGAAGACTCCCTTTCCATGTTGTAATGTACGTTAATACACGGATGAGCTCATGAGCTGGAACAGAAACTCAACACAAAGCCATCTGAAACTTGCAGTGGTGTCACACACCCTTTTCCTGTATGACTGACAGCTCCTCGCGATTAAACGTTATGGGCCTCCCTGCACAGATGAACTGGTGTGTGTGTCACGATTCCTGCAGCAGCTTTTCGTTAAACTCAACAAAGTGTGACTTCATTAGAAAAAAACAACAGATGCTCCACTGATGATGCCACTGCCTTGGCTAACCGTGTCTCATCATCACACTGTGATGCAAAAACAGAAATATTGTGGGTGAGGATGTCCTCAACAAACCTCCTTCTTGCTCAAAATTCAACGCTACACAGATGGAGTCTTGTTTTCACAGGAAGGAACGCAGATGAATGACTCTAGACGATGTGGTTACTTTCTCAGAAGTCATCTGACAGCAACACTGACAACAGACCTGCAAATCTATCTCACACGAAGCTGCACCATCTAGTCACATTTACAGGCTTGGTCTCGTGTTTTTCTTTTTCTTTCTATTTATTTTTTTTTTTTTACTGTTGTTGCAGAAAATAAGACAAAAAGACCTTTATTCCAATGCTTCAGGTTACTGCATGTCAGAGTGAAACTGTAGGGGAGTCTGGGGACAGTTGCAACAGTTTTTGCATTTCATTCATTTTTCTCAGAGGCTGAATATATATATTAAACACACATCTATTAGCTACACACATTCATACACACACACACAGCTATATGTAAAATTTAAGCTTGAACGATAAAGTCAAATGTTGTAAAATAGGGGACAGTTGCAACTTTGACTGAAACCTAAAATATTCAGTCTTTAATATAATTTGGCAGCTTATGCTTTTACTTCTATTTTTTTTAACACAGAGAGCTAAATTGGCTTAATTGCAGTGTAAATATAAAGAATAAATCATAAGACATAAGGTTGAGTAGAGCTGTATAACATAGTAAGGTACTTAGTTATTATGTCAGGATGAAAACCCTGACAAACATTTGCTATTGAAAATGCAATTCAGTATATTTTCAAAGTGATTTTCAGTGCAATAAATAAATAAATAAAGTTAAAGAGCTAGAAGATACTGCAGGCAAACACGCATGAAAACAAACATTAAAGATGTTATAACACAATTTAAGTCCTTACTAGCATCAGTATGCATAAATTTGTTGTAGAAGATTGTGTTTGTTTGTTTTAAAAAGAAATCCTAAATAGACATGAAGAAGGCTCACCTCTGTCTCCTCCTCCGACAGTCCGCACTCCGCGGCGATCAGCATGAGCGTCGTCCCGTCCGGATGCTTGGTGACTTTGTTGAAATTGTCCTCCAGCACTTTGATCTGTTCCTCCGACAGTTTGAGACACTCCGTCGTTTTAGAAGCCATAATCCTGTAATTTCACCAGCCAGCACTTCTTTTTCTCGGGTCAAACAGTCCCCTGGGGTTTGAATCGTTCTCAGCTTCGGTCCCGGATGCGGCTCCGATTGTGCGCACAGCTGGACGCGGAGACTCGAGCGGCGAGAGGCGGGCGGAGAGTCGCTGACAGCTCGGCGGGAGCGAGTGAGCGAGGTGGGAAGCGAGTGTGTGAGAGCTGGGGGTGATGTGTGGAGGCTTTACAACTGTCAACAGAGGCGCGTCATCGGGCCGGTCACACCGTCAGAGCCTCCTCCCCCAAACACGGGAGGAGGAGGTGCGTAATTCTAACGCAGCTTCAAGTCAGTTACAGAAACATTTTATCACAGCGATTAATCGGTGATTAAACGGCAAAAATACGCATTTGGTTAGTTAAGTGATACCATGAAGTCTTTTTGACATTGTTTATTATTATAAATCTTGTCTTTTGTGCCACTTGGGAGCAACATTTTCAGGAATATTTCCAGTAGTGGGGTTTCTCGGCTTCAAGAGTCAGAACTGGTAGCCAATAAGAGATTTTTTGATTAAAAGAGCTGTTTCTCAGTTCCAAGAAGGCTGGGATTTGTTTGTACATGACTGCTTGGGTCTGGGGTACACTTGCAGTTTGACCAAATGTTCATGTCCAGTCGCGTTGTGAACTTGAGTGGCCGATGATAAATGATTTGAATCTTTGTACAGAACCAGGAATCACGATCTGAGGTCTCCATTAACCTGGAACCTCTGGGTGGTGGCAAACAACACTGACTCAGTGAATCTGTGAGCTGGATCAGCATAGTGACTTAAGAGTTTACCTCCACGACTGTGAACGTTTCTTGCCTCGAGACTAAATGGAGCCATACGTGTAATATCAGAGGTCTCCACTTGGGGGCAGTATGGAGACCAGGAGTCAAAAATACAACCATACACAAAAAATCAATACAGAGGAGGCTATGCTTTTGTTGCTAACACTATTTTTGTATGTCAGTACGTGCGGTGTTTGACAGCAGGCTTCGTTGGATTCCGAGCTTTGGTCCAGACGCCGCCATTTCTAGATCATGTTCACATATGGCTTCTTCTTTGTAGGATACAGCTGAGCATATGTGGATTGCACAGTGACCTGTGTTCACAGACAGTGATTTCTGGAAGTGTTCCTAAGTCCATGCAGTGATGTCCAGTACAGAATCATGGCTGTTTTTAATGCAGTGCTACCTGAGGGCCTGAAGATCACAAGCATTCAGTTTTGACCTTCAGCCAATTTTACATTTTTCTGAAAACTCCACAATTTTTAGACACAAGTTATTCATGGATTGGTGAACCTCTGTCCATTATTACATCCATAAATGCGCCTTTTATAGCCAGTCATGTTACTGACCTGATGCCAATTAATGTAATTAGTTGTTAAATGCTCTTCTGTTTGGTTTTTGATTTGTGCCAATTCCTTTCCAGTCTCTTGTTGCCCCCTGTTCCGACTTTTTAAGATCTGTTGCTGCCATCAAAGTCAAAATGAGCTAATATTTTCCATGAAATGATCAAATGTCTCTGTTGAATGTTTTTTGTGTCCTATTGGGAATAAAATATCTTTTGTTTTGTTTTTTTGCAGTGACATAGCTGCAGGAGCACGTCCCAGACTCCACTGCTTCTCTAACTTGATTTTGGACAGTAAGAGTTCAAACAGGGTCAATGAGGGCTTGCTGACAGCAGATGAAGAAGTCCTGCACATGTTGCCTCCACATCATGGATATGGAGCTGCGATGGTTGTGAGTTCTGATGAGAGTTCATCTATAAATTATCTGCCAACACTGCATGTGACATCAGCAGCTCAGTCGCCGTCAGGCTACAGGCACAAGACCCCCGTGCACTCATGTGATCTCTAGAGATTTCTATCACAGCATCTCTGATACACTTTCTACTTTGTCACCTGATGTTTAATGTCATTAAAATTAATCTTATATATATAGTTTACATTAATGAAGACTGCCCTAACCTTTGTCACAAACAGTTTATGACATTTAGGCTGCACATGGAAAAACATGGCATAAGTTCAGTCAAGCTCATGAGCTTTGGCCCAAAATGGTCCTTTTGACCCGGAAATAAGCCACAACTGACCAAAGTTTCATATCCAGTGGTTTATCATAATTTTTTTCAGCCCCTACAAATTTCTCTCTGTGGATGAATAATCTCATTAACTGCCAAGTTGGTGACTGGTGACCTTTACGATGTCTAGTGGGCAGATTTATTTAGAATAAGCTGCATTCTAAACACGATGTGAAACATGATAAGATGAAAGAAAACGGACAAAGGCCATCAGAAAGTTACAACTGGATAAGTGCAAATAGGGATATTATGTAATTATTATGTAATTTTTATGTTTATTATGCACTGACTTATTCAAGCATCAGTCTTAAACTAAAACAAGAGATATAAACATGAAACTACATCAGTGGTTTCTTTTTAAACCAAACCAAACAAATAAAGGAAAAACTCCCAGTTACACATCTTTAATTTGAGCTTATTCTTTCCATGTCCTCGAGTCTTTTCAGCTCTTTTTTTCGGTGAAAATCTTGGGCTTATTGGATGCTTTCTGTTTATACTATTTTCTGCACTTTGATCAGGCTGACGCACTATATAGAACTATTCTATAGAACTCAACCATCTTCTGTAAGTTTGGTGAATTTTACATGATGTAAACAACAAATGTGGGTCTCACGATTCTCCCTGTGTTCTCAGCACGTGTCCGTGTTCAGCTCCATCTGATGCTATCTTTGGATTTTGATTAGACCCATAATTATGTGGTACCCTCAATGAAACACTTGATGTAAGCGACTGCGTTATTTCCTCCCGTACATATACAAGCTCCAACACATTCAACTCAAAACTCTTCTTCAATATTCTGAAGTATAGCTATACTTTCTCAAATTAATGTCTAAACAGAGACTTTGAGGGCATTTTGTAAGAATCGTCTTTGGAAATGTTTATTTATCCACAAGTTTGGCAATTTAAATTTACCTCAAACAAAGACTTTTTTTTGTTTTTATTAAAACATGAGCTGAACCAATGAGAAGAAATAATTCAGGGCTAAAAAAAAAAAATCCTGTTTGAAGTCATTATTACAGGGAATAAGTCTCACAAGTTTGTCAAACTGCCACCAAACTTAATCTGGGAACTTTTTCTTCTTATTATTTCTCAAAATAAAAATTGATAAATTGAATATCAAATCAGTGGTTCCATTGAATTTTGTGGATCTTTCTGAGTTGGCACTTTTTTTTTTTTTTTAAACAGGTCTGCAAAGGTAACTGGTTTATAAATTACTTTAAAAGAGCTCAATAACAGCGCTATTTACACTCCCCCTGCTAACAAGCAACTATTCACGCGGCAGCTGTTTAAGCACCAACCAAACTCCTGTGGAGGAACAGGGGAGTGGAGGAAATCCAAGACAAACACTGGGTTTAGTGTTCAAAAAGGATCCCGGTCCTCCTCCAGAGACGGTAAATCCATGTAGAATCAGATATGTACAGTGGGTTTCTATTAATAAACCTCTGGGTCTTGGGTAAAACAGGGAAAACAGATCTGTGGTTGTCCCAACAGCTGCGCCGTGTCTCCTGCGTCCTCACCGTTTAACCCTGATAATCCTCAAGAGACTTGTTTTCATTACTAACAGGCCACAGGTCATTACTGACGCCTGGAGGGGAGCGTTCATTACTGGCCGAAGTTCATGTTCGACACATGGCTCTTACATAAGCGAGCCCTCGCCTGCTCAACCACGCCCTCATCAAACAGAAACATCTGGGAATGAGAATCTAATTCAGACTGATCTGGGAGAGGCAGAAACGTGACTGCTGGATTGCTCAGTGTTTACCATTGAATCCATTAGACAGACACGCATGGTCTGAGGCTGCCTTTCAGCAAAAATGCTGATTTTGTGATAAGCAATAATCCGAAACAAAAATAACCTCATTGCACACACAACAGGAATGTTTAATATATTAGAAGACTAGTCCAACCCTCTGACCAGGAAACCATTTAAGCCTTCCCAGAGCTGGAGTAGCTTTAAACTCTGGTTCAGACTACGTATCTGTGTGAAAACAGTCCAACCTGAGGACACTTTTCATATGTTTGTTCTTCTAAAGCCACTTTCCCACACGAACACCTGATACTGTCTGAAAAACGTGTCACAACTCAAGCCCTGCAGACCAAATCCGACCCAACGTTCCATTTTATGTAGCCCACGAGAGCGTGCAAAGACAATCATCTACTTTATTCAACATGTGTTGCAACCAACTCACAGCAGAGGACACACACTTGATCTTGTCATCAGGCACGACATAACCACAATGTTGTTGACTTGGCTGTATCTGACCACTACTGTGTGTTTTTTGTTTTTTTACTGTGCTGGTTTTATGCAGCAGGAGACCTCGGGGAGAACCATGAAAAAACGCTATGTGACCCCCGAAGTGGCTGCAAATTTCCTGCCATTTTATAAGAAATAATTATAATTGAAAACTTAAATGAAGTCTGGATTCAGTTGCTCCACTATGAACAAAAACAGTTCAAACTAAACCTACATGCCCCTGAAAAAATGATGAAATAAGACCACTTAAAAGAAATGGCAGCGTAGCTGAACGCAAATGGAGGAAAAACAAACTCACAATAAATGATCAAATTTTACAAAAAAAAACAAATCAACTTAAACTTTACAATATCTGAGTCAAACAGGAAAGAAATAACTATTTTGCCAAATTAATCATTGGACATAAAAGTAATCCTAGAATTCTGCTTTCTGCCATAAACAGCTTAGTTCATCCTGATTTTAATAAAAAATAAATAAAACAGACTTCATACAAATGAACATTTATGTGAAGAATTTGCAGACCACTTCAAAAGCAAAATTGATTTAATTAGATCCAGCATTGTATCAGAGCAGAAAGCTGTTGTTAATGAATCTGAAGGTCTGTTTTCAGCTGAGGAAACACTGGTTTTGTCCTGGTTGATGCTGAGATGCTTGGCAGAGTTTTCCCCAAAGTAAATCCAACCACCTGCCTTTCAGACTCAATTCCCAGTCTGCTTTTGAAAAGTTTCTATGAATCTTTTGAGGGTGAGCTTTTAAACATTGTGAATTGCTCTCCAGACGGGTGTCTTCCCTTCTGCATTTAAAATAGCTGTGGTGAGGCCCCTTCTGAAGAAGAGCAATATAAATCTTGACGTGTTTAATAACTAAAGACCAGTATCCAACTTACCATTTTTAGAGAAACTTGTTTTTACTCAACTGAATGATTTTTTTAAACAAAAAATAATGTTGGTGAGAGACTTCAATCTGGTTTTAGGATGAACCTCAGTACAGACAGCCTTGTTAAAGATTGTCAATGATTGTAGGTGCAACTTGGACTCGCATAAGATCTTAGTCTTGGTGCTACTGGATCTAAGTGCAGCCTTTGATACAGTAGACCACTTGATCTTTTTAAACAGACTCAGGCACCTGGTTGGCCTCCTTGGCAACGTTTTTAACTGGTTCAAGTCTTATCTCACAGATAAAAGATTTCTGGTGAGTATGGATACATGCTACTCAGGGATTCATGAAACCAAATGCAGTGTGCCCCAAGGATCAATTTTAGGCCCAATTCTTTTTAATCTATACATGCTACCACCTGGGAATACCATCAGGAGACGTGGCGTAGAGTTTCACATCTATGCTGATGACACACAGCTGTACATTGCCATGTCTCCTGAAGACATGTGGCCAATTGATGACCTTTTTAATTGTATTTTAGATCATGGATGGCAGAAAACCTCTTGAGCTTAGTTTTATTCCACATGTAAAGCATGTGGTTAAAACAGGTTTTTATCATCTTAAAAACACAGCCAGAGTCCGCCCGTTTCTCACTCGGGCCGACACAGAGATGTTGTTGCATGCTTTTATCTCAAGTCCAATTGACTATTGTATCTTACAGATTTACTTTTATCTTATGAACCATCACGGCCCCACAGGTCCTCCGGCACCAGTCTTCCAAAAATACATTTTTTTTAATACATGAACCTACGGTGAGGCTGCTTTCCAACATCATACCACACATTTATGGACCACAGAACCTGAGAGCTGCAGAGAATGTTCATATTTTTAAAAACAGACTCGTGAGGCTGGTGAGCTCCTGGGTTTAGGGGCCATTCCCTGATGCAGATGCCTGCCTGTAATACTGTAATAATGCTCCCTTTTTGGTTCTTTCATGCCCATGTCATTATTTATGTTATCTTATCATTATTTTATTGGTTGGTTGGTTGGTCACTGGCTGTGATCTTAATGCGGCACTCTTGTGGGGGTGGACATGGACTGGGGCTTCTGGTGCCTGTGCATCAGGTCTGCGCAGATGTTTGGGGGTGGGGGATTGGTCCGTTCCTCTTTTGGTTTGGCCGTGTTCATGGGATGTGTGGGGTGGGTGGTTTTCTGTACGTCTCTATCAGACAGGGTGGTGGCGATTTTCGGTAAGGGTTAGGATGGACTGGAGTGTCCCCTGGGTGTCGTCCTGGGGTTGTGTGGATCTGGTTTGCAGGTGTTGTTGGCCCCATCTTGCATTTGCTCCTCTGGTGGGGAGGTCAGGATGTGATTGAGTTTGGGGTTCAGTTGCTTTTTCCGCAGGCCTTCTGGCATTTCATGGATGTTTTTGGTGGTGGCGCGGTGTGCAGTGGTTTCTTCTGTGGTGGTGGCTTTGGCGCATTGTGCTTGGTCATAGCTGGTTGCTGTGGGAACACATATGCATGTATGTAGGTATACATGTGTATATGTATGTGTGTGTTTATATACATATGTATGTATGTGTGTGTTTATATACATATGTATGTATGTGTGTGTATATATACATATGTATGTGTGTGTGTTTATATACATATGTACAAAGATTTGTGTGTGTGTGTGTGGTGATAAAGTGTATGGGGGGTGGGGGTAGTGGGACATTGCTTTTAAATTTGTTAAGCACCTGTGTTGCATTTTTTTGTAGGAAAAGTGCTATATAAATAAAGTTTTGATTGATTGATTGATGTATGCATGTACGTGTGTGTGTTTATACACATATGTATGCATGTAAATATTTATGTGTGTGTGTGTGTAAAAAGATTGTACAACAAAAATTTGCTAATTTCTGTCAAAACCCATGATTATTATTATTTTTTTAATTAAAAAAAACAAACATTTTAGGACAAAAAGTAAAACTGACAATTTCACTTTTAATTTTAAGCAAAAGTGCAAAAAGTTTATATTTTCCAACTAAAAACTCTTTTAAAGTTAAAAAGTCAGAATTTCTGTGATGGACCGGCGACCTGTCCAGGGTGGACCCCTGCCTTTCGCCCAGAGAGGGCTGGATAGGTGACCCTGCACAGGAAATAGCGGGTATAGATGATGGATGGATGGAAGTGACATTTGTGACTGTATGATTAAAAAGTCTTGATAGTTGAAAAAAAATCTTGTTTTTATTTGCTATTTTTCATAAAATTTTCTTTAAAAAAAGGAAGCAATTTTTTTTTTTAGATTTCTGATTTTTAAAGATGAAAAAATGCTTGATTTTAGTCGAAAAGTCTTCATTTTTGGGTTAAAGCAGGCGGCCCACGTACGAGGCTGCAGTCTTCATGCTACCCATTTTTATTAAAGGCCACTAGATCCAACAAAATCTTTAAAAATTTTAAGTTTTATGACTAAGTCCAGGAAGTGGTCATAAAATCTGGAACTGGAAAACAAAGAATAACCAGCCCTTTGATGGTAACCATGGCGATGATGTGGCCCAGGATGAAATAAGAGTTTGACAGGCCTGTCCTAAATGCTCAGAAGAATATTCTTCTACATCCCAACATGATCTTTCACATTTTCTGAATTAAGGTGGCTGCGAGGAAGACCTGAGCGAACGGGACTGACATAAGTATGCAGACATGGAACCACATTGAACACGCCTACAAATTTCACACCTGCCACACATTTGTGAAGAGGATCATGGTACCAATTTTTTACTTTTTTTTTAAAGGAAAGGGGGAAAAAAAAGAGTAATTTTGTTTTGTTTTCATTGAGAGTGTGAAAATCAACCAACATGAATCAGAACCTGACTTTTAATGCTAAAGCAGCACAAAGGTACGTTTTAGCATTTTAGGACACCGTCTAAGATTTAAGCCTGGTTTGAGCCCAGTTTATAGTTATCCTGGTTTGTTTTTGCTGATAGTGTGGACAGGAAACTGTAACAAGAGAGCTGCTTAAGCGCAAGCAGATAATCCTTCAAGTTAAATTGATTTAAAATTTGAAAAAGAAAAACAACTTCTTATGCTGCTTTGAAGATATAATTACATCAGTATGCAAACTCTTGGTGGCACCGTTGCTTTGAGTGGGACGAGTCTGCAACCATTTAAACACACACCGACCAGCAAACATAAAAAAAGATAAACTGAAGACAAAGGCGCAGATGATTGAGACGTTTTCTAAACACAGCTGAGTTACAACTTTTCAAATTTAAATGAATTACGGCATCCACAGCTTCCGTGACATGATATATAATTATAATTGCCGCGGTAAAAAGTCAAGTCAAACAAGAGCTACTCAGAAGCTTCCTTTTCTTTTTTTCCTCTGCAGAAAATCACTTCCATGTTTCTTTTTATACCAGTTTCTGTTTGAAGGTGGTAACCGATGGTTCATAAATTACTTGCCTTAAGCTAAGAATTTACAGTTAATGTCCAAGTTAAACCATTTTTTCAGAACTATATCTGACCTGAGAGTTTCACCAGTCGTTGTGAATCCTAATGAATCATCCCTGAACTGTGTTGTTCCTCACATATCTGGACAAATATTGAATTATGAGGGACAAATAACACACCACTAGTTTTTCACACAGTCCTTCTGACGTGCCAGAAGGAGCACATCTGGATAATACCATTTCAATCATGCTACAGTTAAATTGTTCTCCCTGTTGGAATTACTGTTTGTTTTAAGGAGATTTTTTTTTTTTTGGGACCATTTTCTGCACATTTGGATAACAGACCGTGCCTTTTATCCTTCACTGAAAACCAGAAAAATGTTGCTCTTTGGCTCGGACTGTGTCTGGAAAACATGCCCAACAAATCCAAGTCTGTTCTTCCATCCAGGATGGCGTACAACAGCATCTGCAGACACATTTTCTGCACTGGGATGCTGCACAATGCCAAAATAAGACGTACACTGAAACCGAAAACAAACAAGGATGGCGACAGACGGATTCCTATCGAGGTATTTTCAGTTTGGTCCTCTCTGATGGTCGTACAGCCGTCTGCAGAGGAAGTATTGAGAACATTTTAAATAGTAACAAAGGGAAGCCATGACTTGACAGCAGGAAACGACTTCCTGAGTCAGTTATGGAGATCCAGCTGGTATGGGGAGTGGGAGCAAAAGGCTGTGAGGAGCGTCGCATGAGGAGACATAAGGGCAGGATTTCTCCTGTAACAGGAAGGTTTCGTACATTCCAACCTAAACAGTGCGGGGTATTTGTACGAAGGCACAACGTATCCCCCTCCCCAAACAGTAACTTTGATCACCAGTCAAAAGTAACCACTGGGTAGCTGCATTTTCACATTTGTTTTGTTTTTTGGGGGTGTGTGTGGGTGTTACTATCTACTCTCTTCTCAAACTGAAATCAAAACCAGATTAGTCAGACACAAAGGCAGCTCCGGTCTGGTGCACTCTGAGGTTATCTGCCTGGACTACGCTGCTCTGCAGACTCCAGGACTTTTCCTTTGCACTGGCCTCACTAAAAAGCAGCTTCTCTGTTTGTCCTGTAAACAAACAATGAGGTATTCCTGCGCCGGATGTGCCCCAGATAGTCATGGTTTGAAGTCAAAATAAGGAAAACACTTCTTTTTTGTGTAGTTAGTGAGGGAGAATATTTCAGTCTGAGGGTAGATAAGAACCTTATGTGCCGTGTTTTTAATCCCTGTTGCTTATGAACAGTGGAGGGTTTTGGTCTTTGTGAAGAAGTCTTCATCATCCACGGTTGAAACCCAGAAATCAACATTTCCATGAGCGCAAAACAGGATCCTGGCTTCATAAGGGCTGTTTGTGAAAGCATCATTAATGTTTTCAGCTGTCTTTTTATTGCGGCGACTCTTTGTGATGAGCAAACAAGTTCTGTTTGTTCAGCTTGACGCAGCGCTATGACAACCCCATGAAGGCCAACTGTCAAGCTTTTCACTGTCCAGGCCAAGAAGGAGAAAGAAACGAAGTCCAGCCGAGTTTATTTTCAAAAAGAAAATGCTCATCAGACAGATCCTCAGCTTGAAGCACATTCAGAACGACTCCACAGCGATTGAATTCAGTGTTAGAAGTCCGTTCTCTCATCCCATCAGGCTCACTAAAACTCTACAAGAGTTTACAAGAGTCTTAAAAGTTTCACTCATGGAATTGATTAAACATGAAATAAAAAAAATGGCTCAAGTTTACAGCGTAAACTGTGGTTATGGGACAGAAACGATAAGCAGCAGCGGCCACGTTAACAAGGTTAAAAATGTCATGTGAGGTTTTTACCGTGTAAATTAATGTGCATTCTGAGTCTGCCACAAGAAAAAAAAAGTCACTAACCAATCAGCCAAACATTACTGATGAAAAGAACCAACAAGTTTAGAAAAAAAAAATCAGGATTCTTCAAAATGAATAATGAAGAATGTGATCCAGAGGACTGGATGTGATAAACGCTGTCAGAGTCTCTCATCCTCAGCTGCCTCCAGAGAAAACGCAGTTTGGTGAAGCTAATAATCTTTAACTCTCATTTACTTGAGTATCTTTGCTTCTCTGAGTATGAGCGTACCCTCCTATCCTGGTGTTGGTTCTTTTACAGAATTAATCCGTGGTGTCACACCGGTAACTACCAGAACGTACAGCCGCTGTGACCTCTCAGTCTGAGAAGCTCGGTTCTCTGGAGCTGGTGTGTAGCCCTCTAACATCTGCAGCGCCACATCTCAACTTTGATTTTCAAATAATTAACAAATTGTTTTATTCTCATCCTCTACCTGCAAACTGAAATAACACCAATGTGATTCCATGTCATGTTTAGATTCCAATTAAATTTTGAATATTTGATTATTATTTTTAGAGCACTTCATCCCTGTTGGTCTCCCAATTATTCTGCTGCTATTCTGGGTGAACAAAGTCTGAGCCCCCCAAAATACCGAACCATGTAACATTGATTTACTTAATTTCATTGTTCTATTTATCTTTTTTGTGTTCTTCAAACTCTGTTGAGGTATTTTCCATCTTCCCCTGATGTTGCCTCATGCATCCATTTCTTTCCAAAGATGGACTGATCCATAAAATGTTTATTATTGCTGCTAAAAATCTATATGGATCTGTATAAATTAGCATTTAGTTGAGGCGATGGGAAGTGGCTGGAAATAGAGCACCAATTAAATGTCTTTGCTCACAAAATAACCTGTAACTATTCTGATCAGGAGGTCGTTGAGCAAAAAGTCAGAATTTAGCTAATTTGCAAAAATATTTTACAACAAAAAGGTGCAGTTGTTTTTTTAAAAACTCTGGATAAAGAAAACAATGAAAAAAAAATTAAATTCTTGATTTTACAACAGAAAGTAAAAACAATGCACTTGTGATCACTGTGATTTTACAATAAAAAGTCTTGGATGTTGAAAGAAATTAGAGAAAAGTCTGAATTTTGCACAATTTGCTTCCTTCTTTGCCAACATGAGCTTTTATTTTAATTTGTGATTCGACAGGTCGTGTTTTTTCTGAAATTTGAGATTTAATGGCAAAAGTTCACTTTTTTATGTATAAAAAAGGATATTGTGAAATATGCAATTTAATGTAAAAATCAGGCTTTTACGCAAAAAATATTATTATTGAAATTTGTTGATATACAAAAAAAAAGAAGATTTCAATGCAAAAGACACAGTTTTGTGATTAAGGTCACTATTTTTGTGAAATTTGAGATTTTATGACAAAATTCACAGTTCAAGAACAAGCAGTAAATCTGACAACATAGTAAAGAATAACTGTAACCATGCTGACAATGTGAACAGGGATGAAATTGAGTTTTAGACCTGTTTTAGATGTTTCATAATATAATAATGTTTTATAATATATTAAATTGTCTCTTATTTTAAAAAAAAGAACAAAAAAAAAAAACATCTCAGAAAGGTCGTACATTCAAATCTAATGATGGCTTTCATCATCCACTTGATAATATTATAATAAATTCCATATTCTTGTGTTATTGACCTTATTAGAAAGAATAGCTCTGGTCCAGTTTTAAGTTCATCTGTTTTTATGATTTTGTATTTATTTGATTGTTTGTTTATTTTAAAGACAGTTTGGTGAACAGAACCATAAAGAGCCAACTGATTTTCCAGCTGAAAAATGCGCCTTTAATCGCCGTCAGATAAAACCTGATGAGACTAGATCTGAAAATAAGTTACTCTAACCACTAACATCTTTGGTAAAGCTGAAGGTCTTTTTTTTTTTTTCTTCCCAAAGCATCAAATGTGCATTTAATGTATCAGTTTACGTTTTGTTCTGGACAATCTGGCACCAATATCAAGATATAATCAGAGCTGCTCAAATTACTGATGGAGAACATTTCCTGGCTTGAATTGTGAAGACACAAAGAAAAATAAAGATTTTGCTGCTTGATTATTTTAATTATAGCCAAAAAATAAAGTAAAAAAAATCCCCAAGCCAAATTTTGAGACTGAAGAAGAAGCCAGTGGTGCAGACTGGGATCGGCTTTGTTAACTTCTGACCCTTCCAAATATTAAGTTAAAGGAAGTGAAAATGTTCTACAGTTTCCAAGGATTTGCATTTTTAAAACCTCAGATGACCAATTCTGACTCGTACAACCTGCCAAAATGTCACAGCTGAAAACGTGGTGACTATAAACATACTGAATATTCTTCATGTCTCTCCTGGTTATTTCAGTAAATGTATAGACGCGTGGGGAAACTGTGACTTCATGGTCCTGAATAAATCAGAGTCCTGGAGGAAGCTGTTCGGGGTGGGGTTTCCACAGCTGGAGGGGAGTGCGAGGAAGGACGGACCAGTGAAAAGCAAAGAGTTTAAAATTAGCTGGAGAACAGTCCTCTCTTGTTTTGTGGGGGTGACGAGGAACTGATAAGTGTGAAAACTCTGAGTACGCTTTTCCTGCAGCGTGGCGACAAAAATCGGACGTCATGAGGGGGAAACTGTTTCTAAAACTGTGTGAAATTCAGCAACTTGAAGTGCTCAACGTGACTTTTCATTACGCCCCTCTGCAGCTAAATGTGGCTTGTCTTTTTTGCCTCCGCACCAACATGTTTACCCGTATTCTGAGCCAAACCGCACTTTTATTTATTTCTCTCTGTTTTTCCTCTCTTTCTTTTAAAACACGAGACCACTTGAGGCATTTTTCTGCTGCCTGCCAGAGAAAATATTTGAGATTTGTAGCTTGCAGATTTTCCTGAGAAGCAGCAGCAGCAGCAGCAGCAGTCGGGACATATGGAGGCCAGACTTTGCTTTAAGATCGCTGTGTGAACTGCAGGTTATTATCTTCGGAGCATTTCACAGCTCCTTCTGAAGTGGATCCACTCAGCTTAGCAAAACAAAGTGAATTCTTGCACATGAGTTCACTGAAGTCAGAGAGCAACGTGAAAGCACTGAACGATGAACTGGATCCTCTGATCACACACAACTGCAGCCGATTACATTAGTGGATTCTTATTGCATTTACTGCAGATCTTTCCTTAAAATAAAAACGTAGAGGGAGGAAAACATCTTTCAGCAGAAAGGGAGTGGAGTTTTAGTGTTTGAATTTCACATGTTTATGTGAAAGTTTCATAGCTTCACAAATTAAAAGTCAAATCTAAAAGACTGTTTTAAAACATGAAAGCTAATTTTTCTCAGCTTTTTTTAAATTAGTCCATCACGTCTTTAACATTAATCTCCTGACAGAGGTTGCAGTTCCAGTCCCACAAACTCTAAACCACGTGTGTCAAACTGAATCCATCCTGCCATTGAATTTCTATATAATCATTTTATTATTACTTTGGGATTTTATCTCTACCTGTACAGCACATTGGTCAACTCAGGTGGTGTTTAAATGTGTTTTTTTAAATAAAGATGATTGATTGAAGCACTGTTGTGAGCAAACTAGCTCTGGTCACCCCATATGCCAGAAATCTGGGGTCATACGCGACTCAGGGCTCTGTCTTCACAGACAAATAAGCTCGGTCGTCAAAATCAGCTTTTATCAGTTACGAATCATCTCCCACCTTAAATCGTTTTTATCCTATAATGACCTGGGAAAAGTAATCCACGCATTCATTAAAATCTCACTTGGACTACTGCAGTTCTGTCAACCTCGGCCTCCCGACTTCACTAACACGACTGCAGTTGGTTGAAAATGCTGCTGCGACTGTTGACTGGTGCTAGCAAGCATGAACATATCACCCCTGTCTTGGCTTCCCTGCACTGGTTCCCCATTCATTTTAGAATTCAGTTTAAAGTCTTCCTGAAGTTTTTTAAGGCTCTAAATGGGCAGGCCCCTGCTTACATCACTGAAGTCTCCAGTTCCAGTCAGCCACCATGTCCCTAAGGTCCTCTAGCTAAGGACAAGTACATGCACCACAGTCACAGAAACAGAACCAGGAAGGTGATGGACCTTTGATGTGGCGGCTCCCCGACTGTGAAACCAGTTACCCTCTCACATTAGTTATCCTCCCACTATTCCCACCTTTAAATCCAGATTAAAAACTCACCTCTATTCACCAGCTTCCCCAGTCCCCTAATCTGGTCATTTCTTGTGTGTCTCTGATTTCAGGTCTTGTTCTGTTGGTTTAACACTCACTTGTTTTATTTTGCTTTTATTCCATTTTTTTCAACATTTGTCTATTTTCCAAATTTGTGATTTATTTGTTGTTTCTGAATGCTCATTTATTAGTATTTTTCTTGCTCTGTACAGCACTTTGGTCAGTGATTTCTCTGTTTAAATGCGCTTTATAAATAAATTTTACTTACTTACTATAGTAGCAATTTTGGCACAAAGACGTAATTTAATGTCAAAAAGTTGGCAATAATACAATTTGCCACAAAGTTTAAAGAAAAAGTCACAATTTTGTAAAATTTTATGTTAAAATATAGTCATTTAGCTATTTATTGTCCATAAACTTGTGTGAAATTTTAATTTTATCTGAAAATTGTAATTTTGCAAAAATAAATATTTTTAAATAAATATAGTTGTAAAATTAAATTAAAACCTTGCCACTTTGGAATATTTGTCATAATTATACCACAAAAGTCTCACTGCCAAAAATTATAAATAAATAAAAAATAAAAAATATCAGTTTCACAATAAAATGTTTATTTCTTTGAAAAAAAAAAAAAAAAAGAAAAAAGAAAAAAACAAACTAATCTGAGTATCTCAATAATTACATGTCTGTAAAAATAAATGACTGAAATTAAAACAAGTCACACTGCAGGTGTGTTATTTTATATGATAAGTGTAATTTCACTGAGCGTGCCCTAGTTTGAGCATCTTCAACAATCCTGATCCCAACAGTGAGGCATGGTGGAGGGAGCATCATGATTAAGCACTTCATAATCTGGACCGCTCACCATCATCAAAGGGAAAAAGCAAATTCTTGAACATGGACACAAATCTGCCAAAGAATGGTTTCAGAAGAAGAATATCTGCCTTTTATGTGATGAATGTGTCTGACCTGATGCTGTTTTAGAGCGTTTAAATAATAAAAATGTTACGCTGGTGTATTCCAGGGTTACTAATTACATCATCTCCACTTAGTTTTACTCCAGCAGAAAGGATATTTAATTAATGTAACCGTGTTATGATCTTAAAACTTTCTTCTTGTGAAGATCAGATCAACTTTTACAGTTTTTCTTGTCGCTGTAAATTAAACTGTTGGAATAGTTTCCTCAGTCGAGAAGGTAACTAAATAATGATTCTTAATTATAAATCAATGATTGAGAAATGGCACACTCTTTTTTTTTATGCCTAGAGAATGTTTAAAATTGTACATTTCTTTTCAGCCCATATTTAAAAGATAAAAATTTGTTATTTCAAATCAGTTTCAGTACACTTAACTGCTCTTTGTACGTTCCTGTCAAGATCATCAGAGATCATTAAGATCAACAAATACATAAAATTATGGACGATGGAGGTCCAAGAACACTGGGATCAAAAGTAAGAATGAGGAAGGAAAAACAAATAGATTAAAAAAAACCAAAAACACTCACAATGCCACATCTCGTAAAACAAGCACAGTTGTGTTTTTGTTTTTATTTATTAAGCAGTTTCATAAATTCGCACATAAAAGACTCTTTTCAGTAGTTACAAAGTGGACAGCGACTTCAGGTAGCGCCTGGAAAAATAAAAGAGGAGAAGGTTTCCGACGAATGGGAGGTCGAGTTCACATCAGAAGTTCGCTCAGTGGAGCCGATGAAGCGGAGTTTGATCGTCGGACCGAATCGAGTTCCCGGACGGCGGTTGTCTGACACCAGACTAGCAGCAGACAAAACCGAGACATGCGGTTCGTGTTTCAAAGCACATGCCAAATTCTTGTTCCTGTTCTCCAGTGTATTTGAAAGTGGTGGAAAACTGAGGGAAACCGAGGGGGAGGGAAACAAAGTTCAACAAAAAAATAAAAAACAGCACAAGCTACATGTTAGGCTTACAAAAACAAACTGAACTAAAACCATGAAGTGGCATATTCTTGGCTCGACGGTTCCTCTTCTCCTCTTGGGAATGACGGATTACGACGTCAAGAACAAATTCGACAGAGCTTTCGAGGCAGCGAGCGACCGCTGCAGGTGTGTTTTCAGAAATTCAGTTTCTAACGAGTGCCTGATCCTTCATTTACCTTTTCATTTCTTCAGCTCCTCCTAAAACTACCCCTTGCCCCCCCTCTGACAGTTACGTTGCTAATCAACAAGCTTACATGGTGGATTTTCAGTACGACACCGTCTGAAGGAAGCAGAAGAACCCGTGAGGTGATGGGCGTTCACCATCATTGCCCTGTTTTCCCTTCATGAGGCTCAAGTCTATTTTGCTCTGATTTCAGGAATGTGGTGGCCAAACCTTTGCTCGGCATGATGGGAGCCTACTTGGACATTTGCTGATGAATGTGCTGCAGGAACTCGTGGTAGGACGAAGCAGACTCGGACCGGTCCTCCAGCAGGTGCTGGAACAAGGTGGCCTTAGCTGAAGCATCGTCTCTGCAGAAAAGAGAAAAACAGAAAACGGGTTCAAGAGGCGGCAAGTTGTGCTTTAATATGGATAAAACTACACTCTTAATCCTAAGGTTTTTGACATATATTACTTATATTTGCATTGTTATACAAACACATAATGTAAATTAAAATAATACACACAAATAAATAGAGAAATTTGACGAGACCATGACATAATTTCTCAAAAACTGATCCAAAATGCAAAAGCAGAGATGGAAAGTGTCATCGTGTTATCACACACCTGTAAAGTGGGAAAGAATCAACAATGACCTTAAAGAGGCAGTTCCAAGAAAAAGTTTGTGAAGCCCTGAAGATTTCCAGCTTTTCTGCATTAATGAGCCATAAAACGTCATCTTTTTCACGTAATAATAATAATAATAGTAGACAAAGACAATGTCTTTTTATTGTATGCATTTTCTCTGTCGTTTCATGAGTGTGTAAATGTTCAGTACTGATTCAGTTAGACATATTTCAGTTCTACTTGGTTACACTTGCATTATACAACAAAACAAAGTGAAATGAAAACGTCCCCAGTGTCTAATGTAATTATGTATATAGCCTGCATTTGTATTTTTACAGTTTTTATTGCTAAATTTGTTTTTATCTCTACGTTATCCACTCTTGTGAGCTGCTTTCACAAGTGAATTTCCTTGCTGTGGGGTCAATAAATTGGGTTCTTAGCTTAATGACAGTGCAGTGGGGTTTAAGAGGTTATGTGACGTCCTTGCAAGTAGGAATTTAACACTGGTTTTAACACTGGACCTCACTGGTTTAGAGTTAAAACCAGTGGCAGTGCATTTGGTCCCATTGTTCTCTGTATCGCAGTTTTATTTTGTCTCTTTTTAGTTGCTGTTGCGTTCTATACCTGGCCTGATGGGGGCGCACTACAAACGTTTCTTCTGTGGTTATGCAGAGCCAGCCTACATCAAGCAAAGGAAGATGCAGGTGATCAATGTTTGAGTTCATTTTTGTTTGTTTTACATTGAATTGTTTTCTAGACGACTTTGCTCTCGTTAGCTGTCAGTCTCCACATTAACCAGACTGTTCATGTCAGGATACTCCCTTTAAAGGTCTAATGTTACAAATAATAGCCAAATCATTTCTATAAATTACATTTCTATATGTGCCTAGGCTCCTCCATCCTTCTGCCTTGTTGTTACTTTGCAATAATTTGTTTTTGTCGATGGCCCAGTTTTAGGGCTGTTGTTGGCTGTTTTCCATTTTCTGTCTCAACCATCATTCCTGATTAATTCCTCATTGATCCAGCCATTTGCTAAATCATCTTATGCTTGTTGCTGACTAAACAAGGAAGACAGACATTTCTCCTTCTAGAACATTACTTCACTTCCTGTTGGGTTACAAGGCTTTTGGTGTGAGATTAAAATATCCTGTTCCAAGTATGTTGGAGTCTTTTTTAGCTTTTTACATGCATCAGATTGTTTATGCTGAAATTCTCAGACATCAATTGTCCGACCAGGAGAGAGAGAGCAACCATGCAGAGGAGGAAACTCCTTTTGGGTGTTTGTGTTCAGAAGTTAATTCTCACAAACAGGTGAGAGACTGACTGCAAAATGACTCGTGGCTTCCATCGTAGGACCGAGGACAAAAATGATAAAGAATAATCTTCGGGTGAATAACTCAGATCCTAGCTGCACTAGACTTTAAAAAAAAAAAAGGAATACATTTAGTGGCATATGTGTCAAATAAAAGTCGGCAACAGCGACTTACTTTACCTTTACAACTTTATTTTTACAACTAATCTTTGATATGACGCAAAATTATAAACGGTCATCATGGTGAAACAAGGACGCCTCGACGTCCTCTATTGTTGTTGTCCTATACGTGACCAGAGTTGTTGAATATAAAGACGTCACCGCAAAAAAGAACAACTTAAAAGCCATCACACATCCAAGGATATAATAGGAGTTAAAAAAAAAAAAAAGCACCCATACCCAGTCATTCTCTCTCTCTTTTCTTTCTCTTGAGCACACAAACTCAGCACACATAGCAGCCCCTCCCTCTCCCTCCCTCCCTCTCCCTCTCCCTCTCTCCCTCTCCCTCTCCCTCTCTCTCCCTCTCTCTCTCCCTCTCTCTCCCTCTCCCTCTGTCTCTCTCTCTCTCTCTCTCTCCCTCTGTCTCTCTCCCTCTCCCTCTCCCTCTCTCTCCCTCTCTCTCCCTCTCCCTCTCTCCCGCCACCTCCTTTGTCCCCATTTTGAACAAACTGTCATCATTGGCACCACTGAACCAGGTGAGGAATCGATATCTTGGGGATCAGTCCACGTTGCGAGCTGCTCCCAGCGTGGAGGACATGGAGGATCCCCATGAGGAGAACACTGGAGTTAAAAGTAGATAAAATTTCAAATGACCTTAAGACCAACAAGAGCAACTACGAAATGAATAATTACATAAATGAATGACCATACAATTAAATGTTAAACTAAAAAAAAAACAAGTGAGGAAATAGAATAAATAAATAACAGTTCAAATAAATGAGTAAATAAATAATATTCAGCTATAAGCCAAGTTAAAAAGGTAGGTCTTGAGTTTCCTTTTAAAAATGTCAACAGTCTCTGCAGTCCTGAGGTCCTCAGGCTCTTCCAAAGTCTGGGGCTGTAATGATGAAACGAGGCCTCACCGTAGGTTTTAGTCCTGACTTTAGGAACAATCAAAAGGCCTGTACCTGAGGACCTCAGGGTCCGCGAGGGCTCATACTTAAAAAGGAGGTCTGATAAATAAGAAGGCCCAAGACCATT
>JBAMYA010047709.1:0-10252 GCA_037176975.1 Arrhamphus sclerolepis
TTGATACTGTGGACCATAAAATCCTTCTGGATAGACTGGAAAACTGGGTGGGTTATCAGGTCCAGTTCTCAGTTGGTTCAGATCTTATCTTGAAGGCAGGAGCTTTGTTGTTTCCATGGTAACCATAAATCTGAGCTATTAGTTGGGGAGCCAAAGTCTCAAAAATGGGTTAAACCTGACATGGTCTGCCATACTTTTTATTTGTGTTTTTTATGTTAATTTTGACCCTCAGAACCAATAATTGAAAAATAAATTGTGGCCATTTTAATGTATGCACCCTTTACGTTTTATCAGAAAATGTGAAAAAAGTTTTTTTTCCTCAGTGGGTTGAGTGCGCTGTCAATAAACTCATTCTAGATACACAGAACACATGTCCATCCACTAACAAAGTAACTCTTAAAATGCATTTCTGTATGATTTTGGCTCAATTTAATGCCAAAAAAATTATCGTTTTCTCACTTTTTTCCAATGTTTTCACATTTACTTCTTTGGCAATCAACTATTCTCCCAAGTTATGACATCAGTCAATATACCATTCATTTCACTAAACAGTATACTCATTCCACAGAAAAAAATATACAAATCCAACCAAAATCAATGGATCTGTGATGATTTCACCACTAGTTGGAGATCAAAAGGCTCAGAACCTCAACAGAATTTAGGCTACTCTCAAATTTCAGAGAGACAAACTGGATATTTAACATGGTTATTATGTCCTCATTATTAAACATCATGGCCTATGCATCTTTTAAATTTCAACATAACCCTGTTCTCCCAATGGACATGTGCCACACAAGACGTAAAATACAGCAAAATGAGTTTCATTATTTTATTGCCTCAGATGACAACTATTACAACTTTAACGAAACAAAATATTTGAATAAAACATTTGAACATAACTTAACATCTGATCATAACTAACTAGGTGCAGGTCCCTGTGAGGTGGGATAGTCAGGAGGGGGGCACATTGCAGATACTGTGGGGGACAAACCGGCAGGGTGGGTTCTACATGGTTCTCTTTCATAGCATTCGTTTCGTGTCTCACAATGGGGAGAAATACTGACTCCCGGATCGCCAGACCTGCCTCTAAAGAAGACAGCTGTTCCCAGCAACCTCTCAGGGAAGAGCCTCAACCTGTGAACCCGCACTGAGAACTAAGTGTGCTAGGATTGATGCTGTGACATCCAGCTTGTAAAATCTAGCAAATGTATGGGACGAGGCCCAGCACGCTGCCACACACACATCTTGGATGGAAACTCCTTTAAAGAGTGCCCACGATGTTGCCAGACCCCTCGTGGAATGTGCACGTAGGCCAGCAGTGGGCTGAAGACCACTGCTAGTATAAGCCAGGGCAATAGCACCGACTATCCAGTGGGAGAGATGCTGCTTTGACACTGGCCTCCCCCAATATGGTCTTGCCCATGACACAAAGAACTGATCGCTTTCCCTGAAAGACTAGGTTCTGTCCACATAGATCCGCAATGCACAAACTGGACATGGAAAATACAGGCGCCGGTGCTCATCAGAGGCAAAAGGTGGAGAGCAAAAGAAGAGCAGGAGCCAACAACCTCAGGGATAAAGGCCAGGTTAGGCTGCAAACTAACCCTGGTGCCATCAGTGGAAAATTGAATGCATGACTGGTGTACAGACGGTGCATGTATCTCACCAACCCACTTAGCCAAGGCTAATGCAAGCAGTAAAACTATCTTTAAAGCAACAGTTTCAAATCCACCTGCTCTGGTGGTTCAAAAGGGCTGCCTGAGAGAGCCTTCAGGACAGTGGGAAGATCCCACAACGGGGCCTGGATGTGGGTAGTTTACGACGGGCACCCTTCATAAAGCGGCACACTGAGGGGTGCTGACCCTCAGATTTCCCCTAAAAGCCAATATGGCAGGCTGAAATAGCTGCCAAACAAACCTAAATGGTTGAGAATGTTTTTCTGTTCTCAATGAGGTCCTGCAAAAAGGACAGGATCACTGACACAGAGCACTGAAAGGGTATGGGTTGTGATTTAACACACCAACCTTCAAAGACACACTACTTTTGGTCGTATAGTGTTCTTGTTGACGATACTCGAGCACACTGGATAGTGTCAATAACATTATGTGGGAGGCCAGATGTATTCAAGTTAAACCACTCACCGGCCAAGCCCACAGGGCCAGCCTTTCCAGATGCGGCTGGAATATTTCCCCATGAGCCTGAGACAGCAGGTCCCGCCGTAGAGGTAACGGCTATGGAGGTCCGCAAAGGAGCTGAAAGATCTCCGCTAACCAATGTTTTCCTGGCCAGCCTGGAGCTATCAGGGTCATTGACAGACCCTCCTCCCTCACTCTGGACAGAGTTGGAAGCATGAGAGCTGCTGGAGGAAAAGCATACAGGAGGGATTTTGGCCACCGGTGCGCCAGTGCATCCACCCCCAGTGGGGCCTTCTGATCGTGCAGGGAGAAGAACAGAGGGCACTAAGCATTCTCCACTGATGCGTAGAGATCCACGGTTGCCCATCCAAACCTCAACCAGATCAATTTCACCACTTCTAGGTGTAACATCCAGTCTGCATACAGTGGGTTGCCCCTGGCAAGGAGGTCTGCCCCACGATTCAGGATGCCTGGTATGTGGAGATGTGAGTTGCTCCAAACTATCAGTCTGTGTGCCAGTGTGTGCAACTGAGAGGATCTCAAGCCCCCCTTCCTGTTCATGTAGGCCACAACTGTTTAACTGTCTGACCTCACCAGGACATGGTGCCCTCTCACCCAGGGGAGCAAGTGTTTCAGAGCCAGGTGCACATCCAGCAGCTCCAAATAATTGATATGGGTGAAGCCCAAATGAGCCCCCCATCCCCCATTCACTTATCTCCCCTCGTGAGTGGCCCCCCAGCCTGCTAGAGGCGTCTGTGGTGACCACTTTCCTGGTCGAAACAAAACCCATTGTGACACCCTGGGTTAGGAAGCCTGTAGCGTTCCATTGGCAAAGAGCCAGAATGCACTCCATGGATCCCCCTGACCTGACGGTGCCCATCGTGGTGTGGATCCAGACCTAGAGAGGCAACACAACGCTGAGCACCTCTCATATATAGGCGTCAAACTGCTTGTCTTGGCATATTTGTGTCTGTACACCTGGCAACACTGCTCTCTGTACATACGCAGACACTTTCTGCCAAAGTACCATGAATAAAATCATCAGAAAACAATGTGAAATTATGCCAAATAACACCCCACAAGTGGAATGTTTCAGTGAATTTGTCCTTCAAATAAAAACCTTTGTACAAATATGAGGTGAGGATCTTTTAGTGTTAGCAAAGTAGCCTGTTGGTGACTCTCAACGTGTTACCAAGTTTAAATAAATTGGCCAGATTCATCTTTATCTATGATACCAGAGCTGAGCTCCTTCTCCTTCAGGATCATCAAACATGCCATAACAGTTCTAGTTAGGGTTAGGTCATGAGTCATCACTGAATATTCATGTTTCAGACTGGAAGAGAAACGTGCAAAAATAATACACACATCACAACGTGATGTGCCTCTCTAATGAATGTATGTTTATTAATAAATGACATGACTTTAATAATGAGTTAAAGAGACAAAGCATGAAATATCTTTGGTTCAAAAATTCTGCAAAAACTTCATGTAAAGTAAATTTAAAAATGATTGTCTTTGTAGCTTCAGTCAACATTGTGGTGATTCATCAAAAATCGGGATTTCAAAGAAAAACATCAAAAAGACACTGATAAAATGTTGAAATTTTATATATGAACGAAAAAAAAGTCCAATGTCTGAATGAGGTTTTTAGCCTTATTTGGCCTTTTTAGAGATAAACTGAAGGAAAAGAGAAAGAAATCAAGTTACATAAAAGTACATTGTTACACACAAGGATGGAGAAAGGACATGCTCCAGTGTGTAGAAATTTAAGGGGCTTTAATCTGTAAACACAGAAACATTGTACAGTTCAGCATTCTAGCGCTCAAAGCCACCGCTGGTCCTTCACCAGTGAGGACCCCTGCGGCTGCCCGATAATAAGCCTTGCACGGTGAGCGTTAGCTGCCCAGGCTATTGCCTGACTGGATGAGTCTGTTCTACGGGAATATGCAACTGGCTGTTATGTGCTACATTTCACTCTTAACCCTGTTTTTATCCTAACGTACATTAATTAATGAAATATGAAATGAAATTATTGACAATTAAATAAAACAAAGAAAAATAAGTTATTACTCAAATGAAATTAAATATGTCGGGTGTTCCAGTCCAATATCGTCCAGTGTCCCACACTATGTATAACAACGTATTTCTTGAGTTAATCACACTCTCACACAAATTAGGATCAATAGCAGAGATATGAAAGGCTTCTTGAGATGATGTCTAATAAATACAATCACACTGAGGTGTTCAGGCCCAGATCCCTCTTAAAGTTGGTCTGAGCCTCATCAGCAATGACGTCCACAAACAAATTGAGCGTGTTGTAAGTTGTGCTGAATGACAGACCCATTCCTATCCATCCCACTAATGCAGATGTGCTTGCACGCTGGATCAGTGGATTCAGGAGGAAAGCTTTGGTTATGTTTGTTACAGCCAGTACCGTCTTTAAGACAGCCTTCAGACTACTAAACCGCCCACCTGTCTTGGCAGGAAGTCTCTGCACCGATGAGACGTTGAGCCCAAATCTCAGTACATATTGTGTGACAACAGCAACCGTCAAACCGAGGTCGACAGCAACAGAGAGTCCTGGAACTGGTACAACTGCTACAGCTGCTGCTACATCTGCTGCTACAGCAGCGTAGTATTTTATTATTCTCTGAAAAGCTGCCTTCTTCTTGTTGATGATCTCCAGGTTGATGTTGGACATTGAAAGCAGCAGGGAGTTCCTCTTCAGCTCGGGAAGTTCTCTCTCAAAGGTTTCACGGATAAGACGGAAATCATGTTGGTGGAGTTCAAAGCTGGACAACAGGAAGACCTGCGGAGACTCAAGTCCTTGTTCCTGAAGACCTGTTGAATAAATGGGACAAAACAATACATTTAATTTCAATGACTGCTGAAAAGCAATTTTCAAACAAGTTTGTTGTGACAGCAAAGGCGTTTGACTAAAAATGACATTTTAACATTTGTGTACTGTGAAACCCCTCATCTGTTCTACTTTATCCTATTAACTACAGCTTCCCTGCAAAGAGAGTAAGTGCAGTTTCTGCTGACTCTAGTTCTATATAGCAGCGAGAGTTCATCTAACCATAGTCTTGCAATCTTACTGCACAACTTCACTGTATAAACCATCCACTTCTTATTTTTCAAAGAAAGAGAACCAAACCAGTAGATAAAAGAAAAGAAAAGAAAAAAAAAGAAAAAGAAAGACTCAATAAAACAAAAGTAAAAATGAATGTCCACCAGTGACATTGCCTCTTCAGGCTTTGGACCATTCCACCACATCTGCCCCATTTCCTCACACCCCTGAGTTGGACCCTTGTCTTCCATCCTCTTCTGAAGAAGCTTGCCTGAGAATATCTGTCGGGAACACTGCTGCGTTGTCCAAAACTCCCGTTACTAAGTTGCAAAGCCGCAGAAGGAATTTCTGACTGTATTAGAGCATGAAACTCACACAGTCCTCAAACACGTACCAAATCAGCATCAACATGAGAAGAAAAGGTTTGGACCAGAGATGAGCCATTGCTGCTTCAACATGTAGACACAATAAACCAGGAAATCCCACGGACAGTAAACACAACACTCACACACTGCTGCTGTATGCCACCTGGTGCTGAGAATTGCTGACTCATCCATGTTGACAGTGTTGAAAAAATACTGGATGTATAGTTTAGGAATTATGAAAAGTTAAAGGTTAAAAACACCACAGGAATAATGTAAGAAGACACTCACCTTGAATGCAGTTTTCTCTGATTCGTGCCAGAGTCGTCTCTGCTCTGAAATCCTTCTGACTTTTCTCCACAGCTCGTAAATTGTTGTCGATCTTTGAGCGGACAAGGTAGAACTTCTTCCCCATCTTCTTGATCTCCTGAGCGATTTTCACATCATTTCTCTGAAGCGAGTGTCTGAGATGATGATGAAGAAGTCAAACCTGTCAAATCCAACAAGCTGTAGATACTCATTAGCTGGAAAGTTTGGGGCACCAACACCAGGAAGATCCCAGAAAACAACCCTGGGATAGTCTGGATGGTGGTAGTCTTGGATCTCTGCAGAACCAATGGGGGCAGCTCCATCATCCATGTTGTTTATTCCCATAAATGCACTAACAAAGGTGGATTTACCAGAACCACATTCTCCTGTGACTCCAATATTTAGTGAAATACTATTTTCCTTCGCTAAATATTCTAGAATCTTTGGAGCTGCAGAAGCAGGATGATTCTCCATCACTTCCTTAACTTGTTCAAGTTCTGTAGAATCCATTGATCATCAGTCCTTATGTTTCAGCAAAAGAAGAGAAACGAGAACCAGAATCACTGGTTTGTTATCTTGAACAGCAAAATATGTGAAATAGCATGACAGCAGTCTACTTTAAAACAATCTTAAAATCTACATTTGAAATTTTAGCTTCATTCTGCTGAGGAAACATTTCTTAAAGTCTGAATAAAGATATCTTGTGTAGAAGGTTAAGTGCTGTCCTGAGACTTTAAAGTTAAATAGAGAGCAGAAGAAGAACCTGCTGACACAGACAGACCCGCTCAAAGTCCTGCTGCAGTGGAAGATGTTCAGAGTTGACAGTGAAACCTCTGAGGGAGCTTCAGAAGGAACACAGACAGGAAGGAACACGTCTGTTCTGGCTCCTCCTACAGCATTGCAGGCGCTAACTGTGCTGCATGAGACCAGGCTGATCCTCCTCTGTTATATTCTCAGTTTTACAGTCATTTGTTTCCAGTTCCCATATGTGGTTCAGAGGAGATCACAGCTCTGTCCAGCACTGGAAGCTCTTTATGGTGCTGTAAAAGGAAAGTATTCATGTTAGTTTAACAGAGTATGCAGAAGAAAGACAAAAACACTTGATCCAAAGATGACAGATGCCTGGGGTTCTGCAGTCTAAAAATCTTGAACATTTATAATAATGGATAAATAGTTTATTTTTTTCTCTGTTTGTGGCCCAGCTATTGGTGGATGAGGTGTCTACAGATGGAATTACTCAGACAAGTAACTTTTTTACAAAGACACAAGATGGTGTATTGCCATTTGAATAAATGTCACAATAGTGACAGTTCAGATATCTAGTAATGCACATGAAAGGTGTGTTACAACCGGGCTGGTAGGCAGCAACATTAAATGGAGCCTGAACACATAAAGTTGGAGGGTAAAATGTTTTATTCTTAAAAAGCCAGTATCAAAATCAGCACCGACAACCAAGCAGCAGCTAGAATGGTGAACTCCTCGTCACCAGTAGATGTCACCAAAGAGTGGTGGATGAAGCTTGGAGCAGAGAACCAACGTTTGACACAGAGGTTAAAAAAGGTTCAGAGCTTCATAAAGTCTCATTTTTCCAGCACTACCTACAACACCATCCCAGACTCTTTCCAGGATCATGTCTGTAAGTTTTCTAGTGATGGTGTTTCATTGGATTAATATGTTCATGAGAAAACTACTCCAGAGTTCTGCATCAGAAGGATGTGTTGATTCTAACATAGTGAAGACCACTAATGTTGATCATGTATAAAACTTTCAGTATTTAAAATGTACAAAAATGCTTCATTCTAATAATGAGGAAGATGCTGTAGTGGGTGAGAATGAGGAAGACACATTGGTGCCACATATCCACCTGCCTTCCATCAATTCATATGAAATAAAGATGTTGTCAGAGTGTTATAATGTAACATCTGACTGGATGAAAAGATGGTCCTAGAGAGAAGGTGTGATGGTAGAGGTCCAGTCAGCAGAGAGAGGAAACGTACCAGCTTCCAACATGTCCCTGTTGTCAGGTAAATACTGTTCCCCTCTCTTTATACGGATTTTATCAATCTTTTTAGCATTTTTGTTTTATAGATTTTATTTTTCATCTTCCACCTTATTTTGTGTGCTCAGTAAAGAGCTGTACTGTCTGGCAGGTCTTGTCTGTCCTGTGTTTTGTTACGGCTCAATGAGCCGGGTGGTAACACATACATACAGGTATGTATATACGTATATACATACCTGTATGTATGTATACACACGTATGTATGTATATGTGTATGTATATATGTTACATATATATATATGTGTGTGTGTGTGTGTGTGCGTGCGTGCGTGCGTGTGTGTGTGTGTGTGTTGTGGATTAAGTTGAAGAAAGGCCACAGAGATACAAGAGAGAGAGACAGAATTATAAAACTCCACAAATAGACCACAGCAACATGCTGCTCAAATGAATATATATTTTATTGAATGCGTTAAATCTGAATCTGAAATATATGTGATTCATACTGACAGAACAGAAAGAGAACAAATATACTTTAGACATATTTCACATGCAGCTGAAAGAATTCCAGCATCCAAGCAAACAAAACACAAATTATTCAGCTTTCCAACCACGTGCTGCTCTGGTGAAAACCAGAGGTGTGGACTCGAGTCACATGACTTTAGATTTGACTTGACGAGTCACAATGACTTATAACTTGATTTGGAGTTTTACACCAGTGACTCTTGATTTAACTTGACCTTGAGCCTGTTAACTTGAAAACATTTGACATTCTGGCACAGCCAATCAAAATGAACCAGAATGAGATGCTGTTCTTTACAAACAAAAACATAGTTAACAAAACAATTTACTGAAAAAAAAAAAGAATTATTCAGAAGCAGTGGGTCAGGGATCCCAGTCAGAGATGGAGCAAGTTCCAACTTTGTTCAACATTTGAAGCTGCACAAAGAACAGTAGGAGGAGCTCTCATGCTGTCATTTATCATTTACATTCATCAGTTCACCATGTTAAAAGCGCCTGGAAGGACAAAAGATTTTCAAGAGAAATTTAACTAAATATGACAATGAAATTTTCCTTTCTAAACAAATTCACATCTTAAGTTGTTAAAATTAAAATATCAAGAAGTTCCATATTATTAAAAATGAAGATTACAATTCCTGGATGACATCTACTCCTCAAAAATCACCCTGAATCACTCCAGAACCCGTTCAATCACGCTCAGTGCGTCCTCTGCAAGCATGTTGAGGAAAGTCTGCAGTACTTTGTAAGTTGTAGCAAAGGAGAAGCCCATTGCTAATGGGATGCCCACTATTGGGATGAATCTGGATGCTTCCTCTGCTGCCATTGCTACAACTGCGGTCCCTAATGTTGAAATCAAACGCAGGAGAAGAGTTTTGGTTATTTCTACTGCAGCCAGTTCTGACCGTATGACAGCTAAAAGATCACTAAACGGCACACCTGTCCTGGCTGAAACTCTCTTCAGTGATGCAACATCAAGCCCAAATCCAAATACATATCGTGTGATAACACCAACAATCAAGCTAATGTCAACAGCAACAGAAAGACCTGGAACTGGTACACCAGCTACGCATGCAGATGCAGCAGCAAACCATTTTATGTTTTTCTGAAAGGCTTCATTCTTCTTGTATATGATCTCAGGATTGATGTTGGGCATCGCAAGCAGCAGAGCATCCTTCTTGATTTCTGGAAGTTCTCTCTCTAAAGTCTCAAGTAAACGAGGGAAATCATAACGGTGGAGCTCAAAGTTGGACAACAGGAAGACCTGCGGAGACTCAAATCCTTGTTTCTGAAGACCTGTGTTGTAAAATGGACAAAATAATTTATTATTACCACTGTTGAAAACTGACAAGTTTACAGTTGGGCAACGAGGCAAGTTGTAAAATAAATTTAAAAAGTATTGTGATACATAAACACAGCTGTAGCATCTTTGTTGCAGTATTCAGATCTTTGTCTTTTCTACTTTGATTTTGGTTATTTCATACAGACGAAACGTTCATACAGATGCTTCACCATGTGTAGCAGTTTGTTAATGTAAAAGGAAAATTGTTGTATTAATTTCACCAAAACATCTCAATTTTGTTGTTCACTGGGATGATTTTCTTTCTCGCTCATTGGTGGCAACGTGAGCTGTGTGTGTGAGCGTGTACGTGTGAAAGCATCCGTTAAGGCGGCGCATGCGTACCTCGGTCATTGCCGTTTTTCTCACGACCGGAGGTAAGATGAGGGGAAGTTCGTCAGTAATATTTGTAAATTAAACTACTGTTTTGAGGTTAATTTGGCTTATGAATCTGGGGTGGATGAAATCGGGATATTTGTAGATATGGTTGCTTCTTGCTACAGACATGTAATATCCTACTTT
>JBAMYA010047710.1:0-10252 GCA_037176975.1 Arrhamphus sclerolepis
TGGCCTTGTTTCCATCCGTCTCATTCATCCACGCTGATACTAAGGTATTTGCCTTTGCAACCAAACAACAACAACTGCTCGTCCACATGCTATCAGTCAAATACTACAAGTTGAACACTGGTGGAGAAAAACGAAGCAGAAGTGGTTAATGGAAATGTTTTTCTAATAATTCTGGAAGGCAGATGCCAGATTCTTACGGACAATAGCTACCAAGTGTCCTTTACTGTCCTTCAGTGCCCAAAACACTGTGCTTCCTCTTCTATGATATTTGTCTGTTATGGCCCAAATCTGTGTCTATTGATAAATGTCAGTAAAAGATTCTATTTGGTTCAGCACAGACGTTACGGATGTACGGCATTTCTTTATATTGCAACCCTTTTTCAGATCCATGTTTTCATAACAGTGATGGGAGGTGGAAAGTCCATAAAGAACAGAAAACAGATGCTGAGCCGAACACATCTGATCTGTGCTGTAGAGCGATGGTTAAATATATCAAGGCTACAATGCGGTGAACAAAGCCGTGGGAGGTCACATTTCATTGATTAAATCAAATGCGTGTTGGGAAATGATAGATCAGGAGGAGGCAGAACGTGGTTTCTGTACCTTTTATAGGAATGCAAGATGCAAGGAGCATTTCACGGCTTGGAGTTTTATTAGACAGTGACTGAAACCAGACTGAAGGCCAAAGAGTCAATGTTTAAGGTCGACCAAATGAAAGACATATGTACTTGATGCATGCTGACAGCCTTAACAACATCCACAACAACCAGAAATCTTCATAAAGGAAATGCAATTGAATTATCTTTTACCCTGTGCAGTCACGGCCTCCATAATAGGGAATAAACTAGTTAAATCAATCTTCAGTTAATACCCAGACTTCAATTAAGTAACCCTCCTGATAAACAGAATCTACTTTCTTTTTAAAAAGAACAATTTGATTTATGGTAATTTTCTAATTTCTTTGTTATGTAACCTTTATTAGATAACAAGATAAATTACTATCATGTCGTTTTACATTTAAAATTGAAAACAGAATCTTGTGACTTGGGTGATCATCAGTCATAAAACCTGATTCTAGCCAATTTAACTATTACATATACATAATGCAGACATCACACTGTCTCATAATAACGCTTGACTGCCTTCATATTTTGTATACAGGGTATATACTGCGCAATAAAATGAAAAAATGGTTCCCCCTTTTTGCCATTTCTTAAATGTACAGATTCTGAGCAAAAGCAAAAGCTTGTAATTAACCATAAATACTCACGCAGAGCCCACAAACTCAACAGTTTGCATGTTTTTTGTCCCAGTAATGCACATAAAGCTTAATATGTTCCAAATGTAATTCCCTTTCTCCTAGTTATTATAAAGTCTTATTTTAACATTTCCGCGACCATAAAATTCAATTGTGTACAATTAAGTCATGACGAACCACATCAGCTTGCTTACCTTTCATGTTACTTTTCTCTTTCCTGTTTTAAATCTCATCAAACAATCAGCTGAATTTTTCTGGTTTTGAGAGCCAGGTGTTGGGACCACACTCAGCATGCTTGGCCTTTTCTGAAGTAGTTTTAATTTGGCCAATTAAACATATTGTGCTTTAGAAACAGTCATGACGCCCAATCCCGTTCTTCCTCTTCCTACCACTAATACAATACACCCCAACTCTATTTTAAGGCTCTGACCCAGTCTGTGCATATAAAGATCAAGTCTATATGAGTGACATTTCTGGCGCAAGAAATTTACAAGTGTAAATAAATGTCTGGGCATGGATGCACCAGGCCAACAGACAAGACAGATACATAAAGGTCAGATAAACAGAAACAACGTGCATGAGCCAAGTAAACAAAAAAAAAAAAACATTGTGTGCACAGCATCATTAAAAGAAAAAAAAAGATGAGTCTCTGGTGGTCTGTTGTGGTGAAATGTACAGCGGGCTGGACTGTTTTGTTTTTCTAAAACCTCAGCTCAGACTCACACAGAATCACAGATTTGTGGTGTAGCAGAAATGCCATTCTCCTCGGGGGGTGGTGGGCCACAGGCCACAGTGGTGTGACAGAGTGCAGGACTGTGTAAGAACCAGACTCTTCCAGCACAACATCGGTTCAGAGACAGACTGTGACATGAGTGGACAAGACGATGGAGGGGTCAAACAAGGGTGAGATGTCGCAGTGAATTACCCATGACAAAAAAAAAATTTAAAATTAAAAAAGTGCTCGCACAACAGAATTTTGTGTTCCTGGCACTCAAAAGCTGCTGTTGGTGAGAACAGTGTAGCCCCTTACTCAGACCGTCTGAGACTCCCAGCACAACATCTCTCACTTCCAACAACAATAGTTTTTTGTTTTGTTTTGTTTTTTCAACTACAGTAAACATGAGTTTAGAAAACAGGAAGATTTGAGCATCTTCTATGACCTCCTTGGCAGAACAAGGTTCAAAATAATTACCCATTAAAGCGCTTCCTAAGTTTTGCATTACTGTTAACAAAAGCCAGATGGACTGTATCAGTAGAACAGCTGCAATCATCTTCAAAGGTTTATGCTTTTCTTTCAAGAGCATGAATGGACGGAGACAAGCCTAATGCTCCGACTTCTTGTCTGGTTTTACAAAACATAAGAATAATAAAAGAGCAATTCAAGTGTGAGCAATGATCAAAAGTAACCTGTAGCTATTTAAGGATTATCGTATAAACATCTAAAAGCATGATCCTTCTAAGCCTGAAGATAAAAAAATAAAAAATAAAAAACCATGAAGCTCACACATTAACAAGCAGCAGCAATGTTCCACAGATGACACATTTGGGATCAGTCCAGAGTCATCCACCACTTAATCAAACATGGCTGCAGTTATGCACTGAATAAAGGGAGAGAGGAAGGGGTTGAAGGTGAGGAAGAGAAGAATCTTGCAGAATTTGGAGCCTAACTCCTTACTGGTTCAAAACATTTTTAACAATAACCAAAAAAGGAAGGATTTTCTTTTCCAGACTAATTTTTTATGAGCCATACCACAACAAAGACAAATAACTGAAAGTAATCAAGAGACAGTGAAGCAGAAGAGGAAGTGGGAGTGGGAGTAAGATTCCTTTCCTCTGCAGCATCAGTGCCTCTTACCAAAGTTTAAATCAGGTCAGCGCTGTTGTATTTGCAGAAGACTAACAAGCAACGTTTTAACAGGAAATGGATCAGGTTTTACAAGGATTTGCGTTTAAAAACGCAGAGGTATTAGTCCTGAATGAAAAACGTTTGCACAAGGTCAGTGCTGCTGGAGGAGCAACAGGTAATGGAGTGGTGCAGCAGAGGATAATAATGCCAGAAGCCACCGCATGCACGTTTATCTGTAGGTTAATATTTCGTATGCAGCTTGCATCCAACTCACTGCCATCCATCCACCAGTCTGTCATCTTACCGTCAGATCTCCGCTGTCTGCACCGGGCCACAGTCTGTCTCGTCCACTCCTCCACCTGTGGCCCCGGCTCTCCCTGCAGTGTGAGGCTACACGGTTAAAACCAGCAATCAGCCGTCAAAGTTCCAAAAGAAAAAAAGCACAAGACAACTCCACTTTCTCTTGCCAGCTCAAAACCCAAGCTCCTGCAGCTGCATCCCTGCAGAGGACTTCCAGGACTGTGAGCGCTGTCTCCGGCTCCCAAGGCTGCCCCTGAACACCAGCAGCAGCAGAAAAGTCCAGACTTGTTCGGATGCCTGAAGGGCAGTCCTCCTGAGAGCTCCCTTTCTGCTGTTTTTTTTTTTTTTTTTTTTCACCTTCATCCCTCCCCGCTGCTGACAGCTTGCAACTCATGTGTAACTGTGTTCTTGTAACAGTTATTTCTGCAGGTGAGACTGGACACGGGGTCACGTGATTTCACGCAGTTTGACTTAATTCGGGTCGCTTAAAGGGCTTGAAGTGATCTGCGATAAACTGAGCAAAAGTTTGAAGAATGTATGAAATGTATGACTGTAACCGTATATGTATGCTTGAAAGTCTAGTACACATCTGTGCACGCGTGGTGCCTCAGTAACAATGTTTACTTAACTTAAAAAAAAAAGTGCTCAATTTCAAATTGCTACCTTACTGCAAAAGATTCATGATGAAACCACATTCAAGAGACATTTAAGCGGGAATGCTGAAGTAGGAATGAGTTTACCCAGACAGCCATGATAATGAAACCCAGTCTCACAGTAAAATGTGAACTCTGTGAATATTCTCATTTGTTTGAGCCAAAACACACACTCCCCTTTAATTTCTTATCAAACAATGAATAATATCTATGATGTTATGTACTATAACAATATTCGTGTACATATGCATACACTTAGGCTACATGACATGATCAAAGAATCAAGCAGCTAAATGGAATTTAGGTTCTTTTTTCCATAAATTAAGTGATTTTCAGTTTAGTTATATTAAATATAATAAGGACAGAAACGAAAAGTTGATGTGGAAAAAAATATCCCTCCTTGCAGTAACACATGAAGAGCAAAAGATGGTTGGTTTGACCCATCAGCATGCTTCACTTTGACAAGGTACCGTTGCATGTTTGACTTCTGAAATACTGCGCTCTCACTGCCTGGTACAAGCGGATGAAATGCAATTACTGATTAGATAGATTATTAGAGATGGATAGATAGATTAGATAGAGATTTTACTGTCATTCAGATTTACACCATGAGAATGAGATTTCCTTGCACCGACTGAGAGTGGTGTTCTTACTCTGAACAGGAATTAGTCAGAGACTGGGTGAGCGTTCCTACAGGCCTTGTTGCTTAGACACAACATTTAAAAAAAAAAAAGTTACCTAGAAGGAGTAACATCTTCCAGGCTGACTTCAATACGCAAGTAAGAAAAGTTGCAGTTTATCAGCTGAACATCAGGTGATGCTTTCAAATGCAAGTCAATCTCTATGGACCCCCAAGTTAAAATGTTCAGCTTTTCAGAAGAAATGAAGACATTTACAGCCTGATTCAAAGACCGAGGAACAGGAAAATCCAGAAGCAGCTGTTTTCATTCCTGCTTGCAGGCTGCTGGTCATGGCTCTTCAGAGGACACCAGCATGACTTTCTCTAGCTCACTGGCTTCCAGTAGCTGGGTTCTCTGGTCGAGTGACTTTCGCCTTAGATAATTTTAGGATCCTTTCAAGTAGACTAACTTGGCCAGTAGCTGATGATATCCAAATGAGTGCTGCCAGAGCTGAAAAGAGAAGTAGCGCAGATCCGCTGGGGCTCACAGTCACTCATCTTGCTGGCAGTTTTACACGACTCTCAGGTGATTGCAACTGGCTTCACTTCCTGAGCAGAAGGCTGGGCAACTGTGGATCCCAGCAGAGTTTCGCTTTTCAGCTCAGACAACACTTTATATGGATGTTGTTTGGGTAGAAACATTTGAAATCAGGATATGTGAACAAATGGATGAGAATGAATTTAAAGTAGTATTAATTAGCATCACACACTAGACAGCTGCCAGACCCACTTGTTATAGTCATGAGCATTTGAGTGCACTACTGCAATACAATAAATAATAAATTAGTTTGTTTTTTTCCTTCACTTCAGAAAACCACCTCCATCCTTTTACGAAAAGCTGTAATCAGAGAGTCAGTTCTCACATAACAATATTGCCATAAAAATTCCCATCCAGCTAACAGGGAAGCTTAATTTATGGGGCAGATGGGAGCAAATAGAATATTTATATATAATCAGACAGAGAGCAGAATCTTCCAATGCAGCTCAAACACTAAGCATAGGTTTTTAATTCTTTTGATTCAGATGCTGAGCTTCACCTAATTACCTTAAGTAAATTTGGAAAGCACCTTGATATATTTAATAATGTGATTTGTCAGTTTAATCTGAACAGCTAATTAGAAGCCAAATTAACCAGGCTGGTGTGTGTGTGTGTTGTCTGTCCATTAATAAGACTGCAGAGGATGACATGAGTTGTGTTGAGAACGTAGGTTTAACCAGGTCCATGAAATTAATAGAAAGCAGTGCACTTCAGAGGTGAGCTCAAGACCGTAGCATAACAGCTTTCAAGAGCATACATATCTAATGTGCATGTATTTAACATCTCTTGCAGCGTTCACCCTTTGAAACATCATCTGTTAACATTCTCTTACATAATGTCATTAAGTATAATGAATATGCATCTTGCAGTGGTGTCCTGGTCATTGGCACTAATTGTGGCACAATCACACTCTCCAACTACATGCACGTTGGACTGGCTGGTGTTTCTACAGTAAACACTAGTGTGTGGGAGTTTGTATGTTTGTTTTGTTTGTTTTGTTTTTACCTTGGAGTGGCCTTGTTATGGACTGCTGATGTGTCCAGGGTGTATCCCCGATGCCAGCTGGGAAACACTCGAACCTTTCCAGAGAAATGTTTACCTAAACCCTTGTTTAAGTCATTTTAACATCTTATAGGCAAAATAAAGTTCCAAAAACTTAACACAAAGAATATGATTTCCTGCAATGAAAAAAGCAAAGCATTTACATAAACTTATTTAGAATTTAAAAAAAAAAGTCTTCTACAGTCAGTCAGCAGACACTCCCAGATCTGATTTTATTGTTTTCCTGCCGTAACCAGTCACCCATCTAAACGTACATGGCTCGAGCACATAGATAACATCAACACAATTAGACTCATCATTCTTTACAAAGCTGTCGTCCTCTGTGACCTTCATTAATGTGTTAAATAAACACCAACACAACTGACACCCACTCACGGTGGCTGCAGCGTTAGTGAATATATTTCATTTGTGCATCCAGATAAATCAGTACTCATCAGTCATGAGTGTATTAATTCAGACTATATCTGCTGCACTTATATACAACATTATATTGTTTTATACTATGTCTGTATTATAAGGTTGGGTTGACTGATCGTATTTTTTTTTTACAGCAGTTAGACATTATAATTTCTGTCTTCTCCACCTGAGCTCCATCATACCTCTCTCGCAGTTACATTAACAATTATTCATGTTGATTCTTGTACTGTAAGTGACTCCATAGCAGTAAAGGTGAAAACTCTAAGCCCTGAGTGATATTTCTTCAAGTTATGATATGTATTGCATCTCGGTGAAGGAACTGAAATGATGCCCTTCAGGCACACGGTCTGTTTTTTGCATTCACTGTTTCTTGGGCAGTGAATTCAAGTCTGGTGTCCTGTACACTTTTAGAGGGAGACAAAGTCAGATGGTGGTGCAAAAAAAAGGCAGACGGAGAGGCAGAAAAAAAGAGTACAAAGAAATCTGTGCAAGGCAGATGTGCTGTGCGGCTCTGGATCTTTTGAGTCAGCCAAAACTGAAACCATAACCATGCTGCACTAATAAAACCACATTCCAGCACGAGAATATAGCGTACGTTCTCCTGACACTGCTTTGTTTGGCTGTTGATGATTAGAGACAACATAGACAAAATGACTTGTGGGTCAAATTGCCCGTGGTTTCCCACCTAAAAGTCATCTTGTTCCCATAATCCCCCTGTCTGAATCATAACTAAGCTGCAACAGTAAACATCCCAAAGATCCAACTGGAGGGCATATGGCATGAATTTCCAGATAGGATGAATTCCTCTGGTGATGACAGAGGGAAGCACAACACCTGTCGACCAACAGAAATAAAACTTTTATGTAGACGGCACTTTGGCCTGGGGACTGAAATTAATATAATATTACCATCATGATCCCCAAAGGAAAATAATATTTCTGCTGTACTACTCATTGAGTGAGAACACATCAAATTAAAAACCAGTTGACGAGAGAGAGAGGGAGAGAAAGAGGGGCGTGGTTGTTGTCTTTGTAGTAGATGAGTCTCATGCAGCATCGGCAGGCATACTGGGAAATCATATATAGCATATATGAAAACCTCACTGCCATCAATTTGAATAAAAACCAATGAGCATGTGGAACTGGGTTTTACTTGAATTTTTAGCAAACCCACCAGAAAGAAAAAGGAGAACAAATGACAGTGATTTGACTGAGCTGTTTTAAATATCTGTGAAAATACAATATAACAGCTAAAACGTACGCTTGCATATATTAAGGAAATTCCCACTGAGAGCATGCAGCCTGGAGACAAGAGATAGGAACTATAGCTTGCAATATTTAAAGATGAACATCCAAGCTGCTACCAACGTGTACTAACACGTTTTATGAGGGAGCGGGTGGAGGTTTTGCACTTTTGCACGAGGTTAATCATCATTTCAAATATGATCCTCACTTAGTTTTGAACAGCCTTATTGTCATCTGGATCATGTCAGAACTGTCTTTGTAAGAAAAGAGAAAGTTTTGGAAGTTTTGAGATTTCTTCTTCCAGAAGTTACCTTCAGGAAGAAGAGTGTGGAAGAGTGTTTGCTTTAGGAACATCTGCTTTTACTGGAAACTGTTACTTTATTCTCTATGGAAAGACAGCCATTTTAAAATATCTATTTACTTTTTTGGCGCTGTTATTTTAGACATTACAAGAGGAATGCAAAGAAATGAAATGATGACAGGTAGTGTTTATTTTTTTTGTGTTCTCTTGGTGATTGACACTGATCTTCTCATACTTCATTTTCACCTCCACGGGCTGCAGCAGAGACAGAGAATGTTAAGCTCACTTGTCTTGTTTGAGAAATGCAACAGCATGGAGGGCAGCAAAGATTACAGGGGAGAATAATATTTCTTCTCAGACCAAGTAATTTTCCTTGTCGCTATTGTGTCAGTGGATTTTATAATTTTCTCTCCCCTCGCTTTGATTATATAGACATGTCTGACTGCAGACTGTTGACAAGCAGAGACTCAGGTCTCTGAGACAGCTCTGAAGTTACCCTTAAGATCTGGTTTTGGCCTAAATCTGGCACTGCTACAGGGACATGATGGAGGTATGGTAACTCTCATGACAAGGCATGGGCAGTCACACCTCCTCCTAGAGAAGAGGGTTCTCCACCTTAATCTTTAATCGCCTCCAGCTTTTTTTTTTTCGCAAATACCACCTGTCCAGGTGACATATAGCACATGGGCCTGCCCTCGTACTTACAGGAGGAAGGTTATTAAATTCAGGCAGATTGCAATTACACTAAATGGAAGATAAAATATAAAATTTGTGCAGACATGTATCGTGTTTTTGGTCAGATGCGTGTGTGTGTGTGTGTGTACATATATATACTAGAAGCTTGAAAAACCTCAAAGATCTTTACTGAAATATTTTCGAAGTTTAATATTAGCCTCACTATTTGTTTTATTAAAGTTTGTAAAAATGTTAGGCTGAGCATTGATGAAACTTGGAATAATATAAATATGAAAAAATATCTTGAATGTCCACGAAAGAATATCTCCATAATAGCACAACATCAGATCCCCAAAAAAAGTTGGAACATAGGCTACAAAAGGATGGAAAAGTAACTGGTGCAAATCAAAAATCAATAGTGGCGCATTTAACAGCTAATTAGGTTAACTGGCATCAGGTCAGTCACATGAGTGGGTATAAAAGGTCTTCTTCTCTTCCAGGAAGGCTTTGCATATTTCAGCAAGACAATGCTAAACCACATACTGTATCAATCGCAGCAGCACGGCTTCACAGAAGAAGTGTCCAAGTGTTGAACTGTCCTGCCTGCGGTCCAGATCTTTCACCAACAGAAACATTTGGTGCATCATAAAACAAAAAATATGGCAGGTAGAAAGGCCAGGGCTGTTGAACAGGTAGAATCCTGCATCAGAGAAGAATGGGACAACATTCTCCTACTAAAAGTCCTGGAAACTGGTCTCCTCATTTCTCCAGTTGTTAAAAGAAGAGGAGAACTACACCGTGGTAGACATCGTCCTGTTCCAGTTTTTGTGAGATGTGTTGCTACCATCAAAGAACAGATGAGCTCATATTTTCCATGACATGATAAAATTACTCAGTTTGAGCATCTGTTCATTTATGTTCTATAGGGAATAAAATGGGATGTTGAAGGACAAAACAATCTTAACCATTTTGACAAGGAGCATGTGTGTGTTCACTCATCTTACCCACTTGATTTAGATTTTCAAGTGGGTGATTTTACAGTAATGGTCTCATGAAAAACCTTAATTCCATCCATCTTCTACTGCTTATCCGGAACGGGGTCAGGGCAGCAGCCTGAGCAGGGACATCCAGACTTCCTTCCCCCCAGACACCTCCTCCAACTCTTCCAGGAGGATCCCAAGGCGTTCCCAGGCCAGCCGACGGACATAGTCGCCCCAGCGTGTCCTGGGTCTTCCTCTGGGTCTCCTCCCGGTGGGACATGCCTGGAACACCTCCCAAG
>JBAMYA010047711.1:0-10251 GCA_037176975.1 Arrhamphus sclerolepis
CAGAGCTCTTTGGATTAAGCATGAAGTAGAATGCCAGAAGATTTAGACACAAAAGCTATACAAGTCTTTCAACAGTGTTAAATATGGAAATCCATAGGGAAGGGCATGAGTGGTTTGTGTGTATGTTGCTCTATGGTACGTAGTTACAATGGTAGTTTGTTGCTGCCTGCTTTGGCCCATTTGCTCAGTCAGCAGTAGTAACCTCCAGCTGTTAAGAGATCCCTTCTTTCTGCTGGGGTGTATAAGGAAATGGAGCCAGTAGGAGGAAACAGGCAGTATGACAAGAGTGGTTGGATGTTGATTGAGGAAGAGGGGTGGGTATTATCATTGTAATACTTAGCCAAATGTTGTGTTTATCAGGTGAACCTGGCTGTATTTGTCATTTAGGTAATGTGAACAATGAGACCATGCAATAAAACGAACATTCTAGAATAGTGCCGCTCATGGTTTCAACTTCCTCCAGTAGCTTCATTTTATTTTTGCTTGATTTTGTATGTTGTATTTGAACAAAGTCTTATTCATTGATTACATTGGTTTTTGAATTATTTTTCATTGCAGTTTGAATGTTGCGCTCCTTCAGGAATTTCCTTGGTTGTTTCTTTTTATTTATTTTTTTTTACTTTTACATTCCTTATATTACATGACATGTAAAAAATTACTCTTCCCTCAATCATTATGAGGAATGTGAGATCTCTTGCTAATAAGATGGATGAACTTGAAGCGCTGATGAGGATAAATCTGTAGTTTTGGCAATGTTTTTCATCCAGATGTGGATACAGGCATATGCCTGACCTCCGTGTCTTTCTGCCTCCCTTTCTGGCACTACAGACAGAGACTTGAAGAGAAGCAGAAAAAGCAAGCGTAGTGGAATAGCAGTGCTTGTTAACAGCAAATGGTGTAATCCAGGAAATGCTACTGTGAAACACTGTTAGTTGTGAGGTATGATTATAACCAGTGTTATTATGGCGGCAGTTTACGTCCTGTCATCAGTTGGAGCCAAGGCTGCATGTGACGTCTTCAGCTCTGCTGTTGCTAAGCTGAAGACTCAAATAGCCTAGTGCATTCTTGACCCTCTCCGGTGATTTAAAACTCATCTCTCTCTCTGACACATTTCCAATGACAATCACAAAAAAAGATATCATCCATCTTCTCCTAATGACTGGAGACCTGTTGCTCTCACATTCACGTTGTGAAAGTCCTGTAGAGACCTTTATTGCTCCGCCTGCTTAAGCAAACAAGCGCCTTCTGGGTCTCACTGCAGTTTGTTTATCATTGTGGAGTTGGAGTTGGAGATGCCATCATACACCTGCTTCAACAAACACAGCAGCACTGAGGATCATGATCTTTGATTTCTCCAGTGCATTTAACAGCATCCAGAATGCTTTACTTTGCAAGGAACTCCAGAAGACACTGGTTGATGCTTTCACAATCATCTGGATAACTGACTACCTGACAAACACACAGTTTATGAGACTGAATGGTTTGGGGTCTACACAGGTGGTCAGCAGCACAGGAGCACCACAGGGGACTGTTCTCTCACCATTCCTCTTCACTCTGCACACTTCAGACTTCCCATAGAAGTCAGAGTCCTGTCATCTGCAGAAATACTCAGATAACTCTGCAGCTGTGTGGGTGTATCAGTGATGAAGATACTGAGTACAGAGAACTGGTGAACTGTGTTGTGGCATGTAGCTTAGGTCCATCAGCGTTTGCAAGCTTCTTCTTCCACTGCAACACAGAACGCTACAGATCCTTCCTGCCCACAGCAATAACCTTCTATAATGAATCTTTGAAGAGATCTGAATCATGATGACTACGGTATTTTTACCTCTACTCATGACATGATTGAAACAATGTGTTTTATTCTTGATAGAATGACTTAAAACAAAATTATTTCAACTTTATGGGCAACAATGTATAAGCAAGCATGAAAGGCAGGAGTAGTGCTGCAGGTAAGGACCAGTACAGGACATTTCTTTGAAATGTCAGTTTCTCCAGATGCCCAAACGGTCAGTTTTTGTGAGGAAGCAGTTTATTAGTGAACAGACTTTTCATCTTTTTATGGAAGTCATGGCTGATGTGCTTCTTGATAATTTTGAATGAACACTTAAAATTATTGATCTTGTTATAGCCTGAAAAGTTAAGATTGTCTGGTAAGCAGAAAGCACCATGGCAAAACTGTCTAGCTGTTGTAAATCAAAAGAGAGAATGCAGGAAGGCTGAGCGTACAAGGAGAAAAAGTCATCCACACATTCACTATGAAATCTTTAAAGAAAAGCTTCATACTTGCAACAAGTTATAAAAAGGCTAGACAAGCCTATTTTTTTGACATGATTGGCAGGAATAGCAATAACAATCATCTGCTTTTTGCCTCTGTTGAGAAACAAACTAACCCCACAGCGCAGCTAGCTCCTGATTTTGTGACTCATAATGTAATGAGTTTTTTTGATATTAAAATCAAAAACATCTGAATCGCCATTGAAACATCAGCACCGAACACTGGAGCTCCCCCAGAACTGTAGCCACACAGCAACAGTTTGATTACATTGTCAATATTTAGTCCTATCAGTGCTAAAAACCCTGCAGGAGGTAGCTAAGAACCTAAATTCATCAACATGCTGTTTAGACACTTTACCAACCAACGTTTTCAAAACAGTTTATGCATCTCTAGAAACAGACATGCTGAAAATGATCAATACTTCACTTTTATCAGGTGCGTTTCCCAGATCTATGAAAACTGCAGTTGCCAAGGCCCTTCTGAAGACGATAAGTTTATATCCTTTAGAATTAAACAATTACAGACCCATCTCTAATCTCCCCTTTATTAGGAAAATTATTGAGAAAGTTGCATTGATTGAACCAAACAGCTTCTTAAATGCAAATGGTATTTTAGATACATATTAGTCTGGGTTTAGAATAAAAATCACAGCACTAAAACAGTGCTCTGCGATGGACTGGTGACCTGCCCAGCGTGTACCCCTGCCTTTCGCCCAAAGTGAGCTGGGATAGGCTCCAGCAGACCCCTGTGACCCTGTGCAGGAAATAGCAGGTATAGATCATGGGTGGATGGATGAAACAGTGCTGTGATATATTCCCCCATAATATGGAGCCAGAATATATCACTGATCTTCTTGTAGAATATAAACCAAGTAGAGCTATCAGATCTTTAGTAGCAATCAGCTAGTAGAACCTTGAGTTAGGACAAAATGGTGAAAATCCATTCAGCTACTATGCTGTACATAGATGGAATATAAACTTCCTGTTGTGCCCCCAACTCTAGACACATTTGGTTTACATTTAAAGGTAAACTGAAACTGTTTTCCTGTGCCTTTATTGAGTGGAACTTAGATGCACTGTTTTTACTATTCTTTGCTTTTAATCACTTTTTCGGTCCAATTAGATATTTCTATTGATGTTTTTATTTTTTTTTATTTGATTTATTTCATCTCAATGCCTTTGTAAAGCACCTTTGTGTATGAAATGTGCTATACAAATAAACTTGCAGTGCCTTACTCACAGCGTGACATCTACCCACATGAACTGTCTGGCTTACTGAAATGCCATATCTACAGCAAAGGTTAGCCATTCTTTATACTCCAGCTGGGGTGAAGACATGTTCTCAGAAAAGCTGGTGATAAACACACTGTTTTGAAATCAAAGAGTGTGATGGAAGATTAGAGGATAACACGGGCTGGATTGAAAGATAGAAATCATTAGAAAGAGACTGAAAAGCAATGGCAAGATGGAAAAACATAGAGGACTCTTGACTTGAGTTAATGGTTTGCATTTTAATAGTCAGGAGTTCACAAAGTTGGTAAAGCAGTTTATGACCTTTCACATCCTATATTGAAGGTTCTAAAGGTTTTTTTCTTCAACACAAGCAAAAACAGTCTGAATTTTAATCCAATTACTTAAACTCTAATCTAGTCAGGTGTTTAATCAAAGGGATTTCATTTGGGTTAATGAAATACTTGTAGGTGTAATTATTAATTCCTGGTTCCTTTTTTTTTTTTTTAATTCCTGGTTCCTGCTGCCTGTGTACAATGTATTTTCATGGTGGTTTTCCCCCTACCCTGTAAACAATGTCTTAAGATCAGTGAAAGCAATGATGAAACTATGACAAATGTCAGCCAATCAGATAAGATGTAGTAAATTTCCTGTAAAACAGAACAGCACATCACTGGCACTATCACATCGCTCTGAACTTGTCATTAGATAAACAGATAAACTGTACAAATACACAAGGAGAGAGAGAGATGCACTCACTACCTCTGGGGGGAAGGGTGTAAAATATGAACATATACACACCCAGTATAATGGAAAAACTGCACAGAAATAGTAGCTGTCACAAACTGAATAAAATAATAGTCTGTGTGTTGCAGCATAATAATAGTACAAGGGTGGGGTGGGTGTTGAAGGTTTATTGCTTTACTTTTCTCTGAGCCTTGGAGGACAGTGTTAAATAGTTTAATGGCCACAGACGCAAATTGCTTTGCATGGTGCTCTGCGCTGTTTTTAGTTACAATAAGTCTCTTACTGAATGCGGCTCTGTACCTGACCAGTACATGCATGGCTGGGATGGTAGACATTGTTCAAGATCACTCTGGGCTTTTACAGCATCCTCCTTTCTTACACAGCTGTTAAAGTCCAACTCAGTACCCACAATAAAAATAGCTTTGATGATGAGTGTATTTAGTCTTTTAGCATCAGTTACCCTCAGTCAATCAATCAAAACTTTATTTATAAAGCATTTTCACACCATAAGGTAACCAAAGTGCTGGACAGGTGAATAAAAAATACAAGATAAAATCATACAATAATAATAAAAGCAGTAAGCAACAACAATAAAATAAACAATAAAAGGCAAAAGACAATGCAAAAACTGTCCATATGATCGTGTTCTCCTGAGATAAAAGCCAGTGTAAAAAGATGAGTTTTTAAAAGAGATTTAGAGTTCTGGCAGACCTCACAAAAAGAGGAAAGACCGTTCCAGAGCTTAAGAGCTGCAGCTGAAAAGGCTCCCTAGTCACAAGTCGAGCCCTCGGAACCAAGAGCTTTTGATCTTCAGATCTCAGAGCTCTACCCTTAGCCGCTGCCATAGCACACAATGTCATACAACACATTTTAAAGAACCATGGATCAGCCAACCATAGCAGGGCCATCCCAGAACTGCATGACTATGTGCAGTAGTTGAAGTCTTTGCTGTAGAGACTGAAAAAGAAAACAGACAGGACCATCCCCTGGGAGCACCTGGTGTTGCTGAACATCTTGTCTGACACACAGTCTCGCAGCTGCAGATAATGTGTTCTCAAAGTCAGATAATCAATAATCCAGCACATAAGCGGGCAACTCAGTCAGCTTATTGCCCAGTAGAGCCACACATATAGTGTTGAATGCTGTGGTGAAGGAAAAAAAAAAATCATAACACTAACAGAACTTGTCATGTTGTCCAGGTGAGCATAGACTGTTTAAGACAGTCAAGAACTTGTAGCCAGAGCTGCTCAAACGGTTCTCTCTAGGGTCTCGTTGATGTAGGAGCTTCAGTACTGCTGATCTTTAGTCTTCAAGACCACTTTGATGTGGCATTTTTGTCACAGGAACAGTCCAACAGGTCTTCAACAGGCTTCTGTAGACAAAAGCTTCAAGCCCCTTTTTAATACCAGACTTGTGTGCCCATCAGTGTCCTCACATTCTTGTCTGGTGTTCACAAAACACCTGACAGTTTGCACTTCCAAACAACCCTGAAGTGCTTCATATGCCTCGAGGTGCACCAGGTTATGGTCTGATCTGTTGTTGTGTTTACATGTCTTTGTTATCTAAGATGGGGATAAAGTCCCCTGGATGTTGAGTTTGGAGAAAGAGTATGGCAGTATTTATGTTAGTTGGTGGTGTCAGGCTGTCAGAGGGAGGGATGTAGACAGTTTCAGTGATGGCATGTGAAAACCCCTCGGGTAAAAATATGGCCTCAATCTAATGGCAAAAAGTTCAATTTCCATGTACCCGATGCATTTATTATTGCTATTGTCATTGAAATTAGAAATGTTTAATAGAACAACAAGGAATCACCTTTCTCAGAGCAATCTGTTAGCTGGATAGCCAGCAAGCCCTCGATGGAAACGTTGTGGTCAGGGATATCCTGATGCAACCATGTAAATGTGAAGCGCATTACACTGCATTCCCTAAACTCGCACTGCGTCCTAGTTCGTGCTATTTATCTTGCTTGCCTGGAATTATAAATTTTGAGAAATTGTAGCACTTTACCTCCACTCTCCTCCCTCATCTCAGCCGAGCTCTCTTCCTCCACTGTTTAGGCTCTTCGTCTGTACATCTTTTGTGTGTCCATTTTAAAACGTCTTTGGTACAAGCACTATATCCGATTATCTTGCCAGCTGGCTTCAGTGCAATTACCTGATCACTTATGTAAACCGAACAGAAAGGTCAACTATTACAAATAAAGAAAGTAGAAGAGTGACTGGAGTAACCGCCGCATGTGCATACAGACAGCATGTTTATTCTGGGAATCTGTTTACTGGAGATACATTTTGGGTAAGGAGAGGCTTTTTCTTCCTTTCTGAAGCTCAGACATACATCAAGCTCACACATATACATATGCATTCACAATCGCCCTTCATCTTTCACTTTCATCCCCTTAGACCTGTTTTCTAGTATTTGCTTGCAGCAGAGGGAAAACTGGGATTCTGGCACCACTGTGCCATTTATGTAATTCTCCTCTCAGTGTCTGGTCCCCCCTACTTCTTCCTGCCATGCAGTGGCTCAGCAGACAACAGGGACTCAGGGGAGCATCACAAATGCATATAAACTGCCTGATATGGGCACCCACGCTAACACGTACACATTTGGGACAGCAGAGCAGATGGTTGGGCAGAGGGACTAGTGCAAGACCAATAATGAGCGCATACTAGACCCCATGTTGTTCCTGCTGACATGTGTTAATTTATACTGTGTCAGAGTGTGTTATACTATTTTTGGAAGAAGCCTTTTTTTTTTTTATATTAAATCTCCTACAATACATTTTCCATGACACATTTTCCAGTTACATAACACACACAACAGATTGTACAAAGTCCTGTATGTTATCAGTCCCACCCCTTTTCTCTTTTAGGGGTTTAGACAGCTAGTATCTGGTACTTGTAGAGCAGCTTTGCCCTCCACAAAATTCCTAAAGCCTGTAACTTTGCAACAAAGAGAGGAGAAGCACTGAATGTTCTCAATTCTTTTTGCCAGTCAGACGGACATATTTTCAGCATGTCAACGCACTGTTAATGCTATGTTGACAATACATTGGATTCCAGAGAGAATGAATGCTCTGTCCTAGCTAGTACTTGGAAAACTGATTATATTGGAGGTTATTTCTTTGTTAAAAAAAAAGCAATAAAAAAAACTTGTTTGACTGTGTATTCAAACTGTATGAACTACATTATTGGGTGTAGTAAATGCTACACCCTATGAAGTATCCCCTTCAGCTTCCAGCCGTCTGATTCGAAGTATAATTCCTTTCTTTGAGCATTTTAAGTATTTCATATGGAGTTAAGGAGGCATAGAAATGAGTAGTGAGTCTTTCTGCAAATTTAGTGGCATATTGCCACATATTTATAAAATAATATTCTGTGACGTGTCAATGTTTTCTACTGCTTGCTTGGGAAAACAAACTGTATCAAAGGAAGCATGTTTAGCCAACCTAACCTCACAACTGAACACATTTGGTTTGAAAGCACTTTGACCGACTTGACGTATCAAACATACTGCCAGTGGATCAATACCTATGACAAACAGTTATTGCTGGCACAACAATAGGCAGGCAGGCGCAACATTCAGGTAAAATGTTTTCTTTTCTGAAGCATTCATTCCAGGTGGGGTTCTGCCATCAAAGCCCCAGCGTTACTGTCTCGTCACTGCAGGGAAAGTTAATAGTCTGGTCTGAATATTGAAATCATTCTTTGCTGTAGTCAAGTCAAATGCCAATAATTTTCTACAAGTGAAGAACCTTTACTAAAATGCTAAGGATGGCGTTTTTCTTCAATTATGCTACATGCATCTACTTTTTCTTTTCATCTTTTTTTTTTTTTCATTTATTTATTTATTCACGTCGAAGGTGATCACTCATCATTCACCAAGCAATATATTTAGTCAGAAGACCTGGACCAGCTTAATGTGGCAACTCTAAGGTTTAGAAATGTAAACAGAAATAAAAAGTGGCACTGACAGTAAGGAAGTAAAAAAGCTTCTCTTGTAGTTGGGAAAAAAAAAAATCTTCACTGTCCGTTACCAAGACTTTTTCAGTCAAATGAAGTCTTAATGGTCTGAAACTGCTGAAGTTATGAACCTAAGCTGAAAACCAGACTTTCTTGTTACTCCTGTAGGCTCAGACGGCCTTTAATGTCGAGTGAATCATTTAAGAATGTAACCCAAATTGTGTAATCACCATGGGGTCTGCAGGCTTGCATTTTTTGCGTAAAACATGAGGAAAAACTAATTGGTAAAGTGCACTTGAGTAATATGGTTTTAGGCATGTTTTTTATGGGTGTAAACAAATGTGACCGTAACTGTATTTGTGTATTGCTTAATTTTCTGGCTTATGTGGGTGGGGGCACCTTGTGCGTTGTGAGTTGTGTTTATCAGTAGCTTACAGGGCATAAAACTAATTTATCTTTAGCTACAGTTTTCTAATTGGGCTGTTCAGTCTGGCTATAAAATACTTAGAATATACTTGCCTGACTTCTGCCATTGCTGTGAAGGAATTGGAATTCAAATTTTGCTGAAGTAAATTTACAGTTTTAGAAAAAGTCATAATTAAAAGAAAATCAGTAATCAGTCAGTTAGTTGCCCCTTCCGGGTGTATAATGAATATTTTATACGTATACTTTTATTATATTTTACGTTTTGTTTTTTGTTTTTTAATTTCTATGACTGATATATTTTTAAATATGTCAGTTTTATACACATCACAATGTTTTGAGATGTTTCTTAGAAGAAATACAGTATTTGTGAATGCTACCATATTGGGCTATTTTGCCATTGTGCACTGGAATTTCTAGGATTTTTTATTTTATTTTATTTTTTTTTGGAGCCAAACAAGTTCTCTTTCTTCTTCTTCTGCTTTTTCTTCTTTTTTGACCTCACCATTATTACTCTGTCATAAACAATCATCATCCAACTGATAATCTCTGCATATGACTATGCAGGTGATACTTAGCTGTGTCAGCCATCTTCTACTAAAGTACTCTTTCAAAATATGTCACGCTGGCTCTGTGGTTCCTGTTTTTATTTAGTTTTATTGTTTTTTGGTTGTTTTTTTTTCTTTCCTCTAAAATGTTGTCTGATCTTACGCAGCTAGCTTGGCTTTAGAAAAATAAACTGCATTTGATCCACAAGTCATGAAAACTTTCATTGGTAGACACGATTCAGAGAATCACAAACAAAAAGGAGATGGATTAAAAAATGAATATGTAACTTTTTTTTTCTTCTTATTTTAAACTCACTTGCCAAAACAATATTTTCTTACTTTTCTTTTCCCCAGAAAACCAGGAATCTGTTAACGTTAAACCTTGGGTAATTAAGGAAAAGAAAAAGAAAAAAAACTTAGTCATTTGCTCAAATATTCTTCTTGAGCAAGGAGGAGAACATTAAAGAGATGTACTGTGCAACAAAGATTGAAAAAGGAAATGGACTACCCAAGCGGAAGCAGAAAATGTCTAGGAGGGAAAGAGAGTGCAAGTAATTTGGAAGCACTTAGGAAATGGGCAGCCTGCCAGCAACTGTGATAAGTGCTGACGTCATTTGTGTGGCGTTAAATGAAGGGTGCTTCGCCCGTCAACAACACGTAGCTGACAAACTTACCTTCTTTCTTTTTTTTCTTTTTTTTTTCTTTTTTTTAAGCTTCCATTAACTCTCTTTGGCTCTTCTCCTTCAACTGGCCCATCAGCTTCCTCACCTTTTTCAGAGATTGAGCTGCCGGAAATATTTTTATTTTCCTTGTGCGCGTGAAGTCTCTGTTCGATTGTCTCGGTTTTCCTGTCATTGTAGCTCCACTCAGTGCATGGAAAATATACATTTTCAGCCACTTGGGTGTTATCTTTATAAGCATGTGTGTGCCTGGATGTGTGTCTAGTGCAGCCGTGTTTTTGAAAGAGGTCTCATGATCCCCTTATGATTGTCATGTGACCATTTCTTGCAATAGTCCAATGTCCTCCTCATCAGCAGCTGCTTGCACTCATGTTCATTCACTTCAGG
>JBAMYA010047712.1:0-10249 GCA_037176975.1 Arrhamphus sclerolepis
GATATCACGTATATTGCAAATTAAATATCAGTGTGAGAACTCAGCCGACTCAAGTTCTTCTTTTCAAACAAAGAAAACGCAATCAGAATCGTAGGAAAAATATTTTAACACTCTCTGAGTGGCCAACAAAACATAAAGAATATCTCATTTTTTGTGAGAAGCATATTGTCATGGAAGGTGAAGCTGGTGAGGACGCAAATGCAGAGACGTCAGGAGGCAGAATTATCGAGCACAGAATCCTTGATTCAGAGCCAAAGGGCAGAGAAAACATGGACAGAGGACAGGACACACTGGTCAGGAGCAGAACCAGGAGCAGGAGCAGGAGCAGGAGCAGGAGCAGGAGCAGGAGCAGGAGCAGGAGCAGGAGCAGGACAAAGTCAAGACAACATTTAAAAGTTTTTCTAAAGATAACTATGCCGTTAATCAATTTGGTTCATGATGTCATGACTTTGGAAGTTTCTGATTGGTTCATTGACATTGTCGGAGTTAAAAGACTGACCACACCTTCTTGTTTAATGATCTTTGTTTGACTTCTTTCTACACTACAGATCCATACTGAAGACAACACTACGGAGGAACACAGGTGGAATTTTTGTCGTAAACAAAATAATCAATTAATTAATTAATTAATTAATTAAACGAAACAGACTCGGTCTCCTGTTGCTTTGATGCCTGATGAGGTAGTCGCTTGGAATAGTTTTGTTTTTTTACTTCTGTCCCAGAAGTGCTGAGCCCTCGTTGGCTGTTTGCCTCCACTCTGGGATCCAGCCCAGATAATCTCAGTTGGGTTGAGATCAGGTGATTGTGGAGGTGGGTTTTCTGACACAGCACCAAGGAGAGCTTAGAACTTTGAATAAATCCCCAACAGGGTCGTCAGCACAGCGTCGCCACACTATTACAAGCTTCAGAGTAGGAACCTCACAAGTGGAAACCGCTCACCTTTCAGGTTATGGTGTGAAGAAATGGATTCAGCTGCAGAGATCACTGGATGACAGAAATCAAAGTCTTTATTTTACAAGAACAGAAAAAACACTCCAGGACCAGAGGAAAACGTGTTCTATCTGGTCCCAGGGTAGGCCCAAAGTGGGACATAAACAGAGCTGCATGGACTGGAAACAGTCCCCCATTAAGGTGAGGGAGATACGTTAAACTGACACAATCCTGCAGCACGTCAGCCTTCTCATAGCCGCCATTGCTGAGTAGGTGGAGCAGCTGAGAGGAAGCCTGGGGAAACTGGGGAAAGGAACCGGAGGGGGACACATGAACGAGAGGGAGACAGATTCATTTTCTGCATCTCCCAAAGACATTACAGAAGCAGTAGCAGGTGGAGAGGAGGAGAGGACAGTAGCGTACATATTTCCATTTGTCCAATGTCTATTCCTTGTGTTTCTTGACCCATGCAATTCTCTTTTTCCTGTTTTTTTATTTATCCATGCAGTCTTCTCTGAACAGCTGGTGTTGAGATGTCTCTGCTACTTGAACACTGTGAACCATTCATGTCGGCCGTAATCTGAAGCGCTGCTTTGCTGCTTCTGAGGCTGGTAACTCTGAAGAACTGGTCCTCTGTAGCAGAAGTAACTCATCAGGAGTTTAAGTTTACATTTCGACACTCTGTGACATATACGTAAAGGTGTGCCTCCAGTTTGACCCCAGTGACTTTCACATACTGGGCCAAGCCTTGCATACACAAAACTGGAAACAAAGCTGCGAGTCGACACACATTGTGCGCTCGTAAATCAAAACAACAATGGAGGACAAAGTACAAATCAAAGTCATTTGGGCTGATGATGATATATGTGCCTCTTAAGTACCGACTAATTTCATCCTCACCAGAAGAGTTAGAAGTTCCTTAAATTCTTCATCACACCAGTCTGACATTGTTATGTTGACGGGGGATTAATAAATAAAAATGTGTTGCACACATAAAACGTAATCATCACGTGGCTAGAGGTTCCTGAACGTCTCGCTGGGTTATGGAATGGGGGGATGTGCTTTACATGCACAAGCAGGCTCTCTTTTTCACGCCTTTTTCACTTCCCAGGAGGTGAAAAAGGAGTGGAGATGTTCCTCAAAGAGAAGCTGGTCTTTGAGGAACATTTGTCTTCCAGTTTCATCAGAGCACTTGATGGTTTTGCCACTGAGTTCCTGAAATCCTCCACATTTACTCATCTTAACGTCTTAAATAATGATGGACTGTTTTTTCCCTCTTTAATTAGTATAGTTGCTCTTACCATAATATAGATTAGTCAGGCTGTAAACGTTGTTCCAACCCTACTTCTGGTCTCAAACACATTTAGGCAATTAAGTCCTGACAAGACACCTGTTCAGTAAGAAGGCGACTACCTCATGAAGCTGACTGAGAGCATGCCAAGAGTGTGCAACCTGGAGAGATATGACATATAAAACATATTCTGGATGGTTTAACACTTTTCTGTTCACTACATAGTCCATGTGTGTTCCTTCATACTTTTGAAACCTTCAGTGTGAAACTACAAGAGAAGTAAAACTGAAGAAAAACATTGGCTTAGACAGTGTGTCCAGACTTTTAAGGTGTCGCAATAACTTCTTCTCTACAATGTGTCGTTTCCTCTTGGCATTGTGTTAACTCGCACCTGAATGCTCCTGACCGGTGGAGTGTAAAACATCTGTTTATAGGACTATACACACCTTCTGATAATCAATTTGCAATAATCGAGGGCTAATAATTGTCAGCACCTGGCAGAAACTTCCTGTCTTCACTCTCATGGCAGCAGTAAGGAAGTAGTTAGCGTTGCCACGTGGTTGTTTTTCTTGTTTTATTTCTAAGAAATAATGGTACCATGCAGAGAGGAAAAAAACACGTTGTTGGTATGATGTTATATTTGCCAGACAATAATATATGCTTTTACACAAAAGCAAAATAGTTTTAACTGCTGTTTTTGTCTTTTTCCCCTCTCTTCTTCTTAATTTTTAAATTTTAAATTGTACTTTTATTCTGCACTCTTCATTTTTAATTTAATTAATTATTGATTATTTATATGTTTTATGGAATGATTTTTATTTGCCTCTTGTGATTTATGTAGATGTAAAGCACTTTAAATTACCTTGTGTATGAATTGTGCTCTAGAAATAAACTTGCCTTGCCTTATTATTGTTAAAATTTCATGTAGGTGATGCTAATCGACCCGTCTGTTGTCCTTTTTTTCCAAATGAGAATCGATAAGGGAATCGATAAAGAACCAAATGGTTAAACAGGATCAAAAATGAAAATGGAATCGTAAAAATCTTATCAATTCCCATCCCTAATAATTACTCATAAAGGAGAAACTCTGGATAATGCACAGAAGTAAATGCAGCTCTTTATGTGTCCTCAGTATGTTTTGCTTCTTTGTACAGAATTACAACAGAGTGACAGATGTAGAACTGCGGATAGCCCTGCCAGATAAGACCACCATCTCTGTCAGAGTTCGTAAAAACAGTACCACAGACCAAGTATACCAGGTAGGAACACATAAAATCTTGTTTGAATGATACTATTGAGCATCTAAATTGTATAATTAACTGTGCCATTGTATCAATAGGTGCGTAAGGCTTTGCTTTCAGTATCCAACATGACTTTCAGGTTCTGTCAGCACTGAAATGCATCACTGACACTGTTACTCCTTTGTAGGCATTAGTGATGAAAGTTGGGATGGACAGTATTATGGCGAGCTACTTTGCCCTTTTTGAAGTTATCAACCATTCCTTTGGTAAGAAATCTGTTTGTTTTTTTTTGTTGTTGTTTTTTTTGTTTTATACATATATAGTTTTCCAAAGGCAAATCTATCAGATCATGTTCTCTTGTTTAATTTAAAGCCCACAAAGGGTAAGTTTATCACATGACTCGCTGTTTTCTAATTTAAGCATCGCATTGTCCCAGTGGTGAGTTTAATTTATTTGACCTCAGGGTATGTGTGTAATTCTGAACAGCAAGGGCAGGTATTTAATTATAGATGCAGTTAGTTTTTAATAGCACATTCGGCTGGTCGCCATGTCTCTTATGTGTTTTTTGTTGTTGTTGTTTTTGTTTGTTTGTTTTTCTCTCCCCAGTGAGGAAGCTGGCCCCCAATGAGTTCCCTCACAAGCTTTATGTGCAGAACTACACGTCAGCTGTTCCGGGTACTTGCTTAGCACTTCGAAAATGGTTGTTTAGTGTTCAGGAGGAGGAGTTTCTCAGAGATAATCCACTAGCACTGCACTACTGCTTCCACCAGGTAATAACAATAATTTGAAGTTTTTCTACAAGAATCTATATACTCAGCTAAGTTGAAGCAGAATAAACACACTGGCTAGTCCCTGACAAGCTGAGAGAAATGTATTATACTATGTACTTGTATTAGCCATCAAAATATTAACAAATTAAAAAAAAAAAACTTTGAATATTGTTGTCCTGCTTTCAAGGACATTGAACACAACATGATTATACAGTATCATGTGACTGTCAAATCTAGTAAGCCAATTATTAACAAACTTCTCCTGTCCAAATGGGAAGTTATTGTTTGTTTTTCTTCTGTTACACACGTGAAAGCATAAAGGAACTGTTTCCCAGTTGTGTAGTTTAGAAGGTGTTTTCATAAAAGGCTAATAACACCCTGAAACATCCTAAAATTGGAACCTACTACTAATAACAATCCTCTATTTTTATATTCAATTCACTAAAATTATTTTCAGCACCATCCTAGAGTCCGTTTGTCACCCAGTAAGGATGACTTTCCTGAAGCATGAAGGATCTTGAGGTTCAGCAGTGAATCACTGAAATAAAAAAAGAAATATGAAAGAACAGAACAAACCTACACAGAATCCTTCACTGAATTTTATTGGGTTATTTTAGCAACATGCAGCTACGCTGTGACATGCTACATTTACATGAAGTAAAGTGAATGTGTAGCAGCAACTGTGGAGTAGCATTATAACTATTTTGGGACGACGAGGGCACCTGCAAATTAACCATAATGTTAGCTTTCTGACCCTCTAAAGTGTTCATCTATAGTCCCGGGCGAAACTCCTTCAACTGCTCTGAAAACTACAAGGCAGCTGAAGATTTGATGATTCTAGACTCACTGCTACAGTTGATCATTTTTTCATATTGCTAAATTGATTTTTATTGGTGATTGATAAAAGTTATTACTTTCGTTGTATGACCATGTTTACCTAAGGCACATACTCTTAAAATAAAAAAATCTCTATTTAATGATTTGTGTTCTGTGACCTCAGCTAATAAGTGGCGTAGTATGTCTTCATGCCACCCCCAATCCCCTAATCCCCCTCCCTGTCTTCCTAGGCACTGGATGATGTGAAGAAGGGATTCATAAAAACGGAGGACAAATCCTACCAGCTGCAGAAACTGGCAGAGCAGCGCAAGATGGCTACGGTCAGTACCACAGACCAGTCTTTGTTCAAGGAAGCTATTTGAATGACTGCACTTTTTCTCTGCTGGTCAGAGTCATCACCAAAACACTTCTTTTAAAAATGGACAGCTTTTCCTGGTAGAAATAAAGATAAAGCCGTGGTGTTTATATTGATGGATCATTAGCTTAAACGTGTCTGTGTGTGTGTCTGTAAGAGCTTTTGTGTCTTTAAATTTAAACTACATGTATAAATAGAATTGCATTTCCTATTTTTTACACAGAAAATGATTTTTTATGTGTATATATATATATATATATATATATATAGATATATACTTTTTTTTTTTTTTTTTACAAATAAGATACCTAAATCATAGATTACAAAAGGAATTTCAGATTTACCTTGCTTCTGTCATTCGCCTTATAGTCGTTACTCCCAGTAATGATTTATATCTGTCCTCTATAATGCTCGTTAGTACCTAAACCTGTTGCGGACATGTGAGGGCTACAACGAGGTGGTCTTCCCCCACTGCTCATGTGACTCGAGGAGGAAGGGCCACGTCATCACAGCTATCAGTATCCATCACTTCAAACTGCATGCTTGCACCGAGGATGGCGCACTGGAGGTGAGTGTTTGTCTGTGCTGCTTTAAAATACAGTTTAGGCTGAGGATCCATTTCCTTGTATGTTTTAACTTTCTCTTTGATTTGTTGGTATGGAAACCCGAACGTCAAGGGAAAAAAAAAAAAAACACTCTGCAAAACAGTGAAGACCTGCAGTAAAAAGTCAGCAAAGTGGTGATGTCTGAGCTTTTCTCTAAACAGGTAGAGAGAAACGCTCGAAGCATCCTGTCAGATGCTGCTCACCCTCTCTGTTCAGTGAATTTCAGGCTCTGCCTTCGGGCTCAAGGTTCAGATTTCCCTTAGTGAGTAAATGCAGTAAATACAGACCAGAGGAGGAGTTATCTGCCCCTCAAATGATACAGACAACTCAGGAACTCTGAGTCTCTAATACTTATTTGTCTATTTTATAAATATTTAATGGTCTCTGTTTTATCTTTACTATTTATTACTCCCCCAATCCCAAGTTTTTGATCTCAGACTCACTGTAACTGGTAAATTTTCTTCTTAAATATTTGTGTTTTTATGTATTTGAGGTATTGTGAGGTCTCCTTTGCTTCAAAACCAATTGCCCTTTTGGGGGACAAAAATACTTGAAGTTGTCTTTGAAAGTAATGCCCTTTTCCTACCATTTATTAAGAATTAGGTGAGTCTTAATTCCCTTTTTTCATGTTAGAATTTACACTGTAATGTGGCTTTAACCTATTTGTGCCTTTTATTTTCCATAGACTTCCCCAAATTCAAAGCATGAGCAGATATTTCGAATTAACCAGTTTCTACTCGGTCTCTCCCAGAACCAGGTAATAGCTTTTGAGTGGGCAGAGATGCAGCGCTGGGACACTGATGAGGAGGGGATGGCTTTCTGCTTTGAGTACGCAAGAGGAGAGAAGAAACCGCGTTGGGTTAAGATTTTCACTCCATATGTAAGTGTGATTCTGCATCAAGTACTTCAGATGTGATGAAAAAAAAAAAAAGAAATCTCAAGTTTTAGTTCAAAATAAAACATGCTTGCACATGTGAGCACCTGTGAGTAACAGAATTATATATAACAGTTAAACACAACAGTGTGTCACAGTCAGAGATAACAGACCTCCACAACATCCATATCAAACCATGCTGACAGTAGTGAGAGTAGTTCCCCTAATTCAGTCCTCTACAAGTTCATGAATTTAATTTAAATAGAGCAGCATATACTTTTTGAAATACTTATTAGAATTTCCCAAACTATTGAATCAGAGTGAGTAGAGCGACATCTACACTAAAGCAGACTGATTTGCTTACAAAGAGGTGACAGGCAGAACATGTTGCTTTGTTCCATGTTTAATTTCAACAAATAGTACCAGTAAAAGGTTGTGAAAGATCTTGATCCACACATGAAGGCTGGAACGAAACCACTGCATCTGCTGGGTTAAAGACTGGACGCATGAGAAAAAGTTTGACTTTGGGACTAAATTAAATTTCCCTTCAGGTATTAATAAAGTTAGTTTTTTTTTAATTGTAATGAATTTTGAATGAAAGCAGAGTGTAGAACTTTGAATTGAGTCGGTTCATGTCAGGCTCCTTGTAGCGACCAGTTTAAGTGTAGAGTTCTAAATGTCGTCTGAATTATGGACCTGAATCCTCTTCCTTGACGTCTCCATGGTTACCTGTTGTTGCTTGGCTCAAATATGACACTGTATCTAGAAATACTGAGATTTTTTTCTCAGATAGTTTTCAAGACAAAAAAGGAACAAGAAATTTAAAAATAGTAATAATAATAATGATCCGAGTCCTGTGCCATTCCTGAAAAACAGTCTTCCTAAAATTGCAAGGAAATTCGATTTGAAACAAAAGCTTTGTTAAGAAGACAAAAGCAAACTTGGACAAACAGAAACATTTCCTGAATTGAGTGTTGTTGATGATTTTTTTTAGAACTAAATAAAGGTGTAATTCATCATACATGATTTAATAATCAGCCTGCTTTTCTTTATATGTAGTCTTCACATGTTTAGGACAAAGAAGGAAAGACAGCTGATGTCATTGAGAACCTGAATAACAATTTTGCCTGCTTATATTTTTTTTTTCTTCCTCAATTCCAGTTCAACTACATGCATGAGTGCTTTGAGCGTATCTTTTGTGAGCTGAAATGGAGGAAACAGGTAAGGGCAACTCCTTTCCTCTTTCATTCTAGAAAATGTATGACTCCTTGCCAGCTTTGAATGTCTAAACATAGTAATGAATGGAAGATTATGTGGATACAGAAGCCACTGGCATGTTTTCTGTAGTCTTTGGTGTAAAGTGAGTTTTATCATGTGGGCCCGCTTTCTCTGTTTTAGGTGGAGGAAGAGGCATCTGATAAAGACAACAAAAACTGCAGTAACAGCGGTGAGCAAATAGTATTTTTACCTGCAGTTTTGCGCTAAATTCAAACATACAGTATTTTCATGAGCACAGCTGGTTAAAAAGCAGCACTAACATTGAAGCAATATCTTCAACAGAAGCAAAGCATGAATAAATATATAATTAAACCAGTTCTACTTTGATAAAGACCCATCAACTGTCATGAATTATGCAATAACTTCATAAGAAAAGCTAAATATTCTGGGGCAGAGTGTGCTTCGTTGTATTAAAACAAAAATATGCCTGCTTCAGCCCTGTTCAGGTTCATGGGGGTCTGCTGCCTATCTCAGCTGTCATTGTCAAAAGGAAACACATGAATAGTAAATTGAGCCCGTTTACTCCTTGCAGTTGAGAAAAGGAAAAAAAAAAACACGGGCGTGTGTTTCAGCAAGTTAAGTAATTTAATATTGAACCAAAAGCTGAAATTCTGGTTACAACAGCATGTTATGTCACCAGTTCAATTATGTGGATACGCAGAAAGATGAATAAGAAAAACAAATACAAAGAATGAACACCTTGAGGCCAGAGAAGCTGAGAGTTGAGGACATCAAGATATGAGACGAGGGCAGCAGATGCTCCTGTATGACAGTATTGATCACTAGTTAATGTGCTCGGTCGTCAGGGCGCTGCTGCGATGCACAGATTAGTCACATGAGATGTGCAAGATCCAGAGATGGTGAGGACTTGACCTCTTGAACCAATGCATGTGTTCCAGACTTCCTGCTTCCTCTGGAGACGCAACAGAAGGGATGGCGCCACCTAGGGGGGGAAATTGCGACTTCCTAGAACCATTTCTCGTCACTCAAGCTAGAACTGATCCACTTGCTTCATCACAGCCAACCCAGAGAGAGCCCATCGACAAACACTGAAATGAGTGAGAGACTGAGGCACTCCCAGCCCCGGAAACTTAACTGGAAGTGACTGATTTCGTCATTTGGAACCGTCGCACCAAACTAAATCCAGGGACACGCTGAGTAAGAAGAGCGATGAAGGAAAATGAGCATAAGCCAGTGTTCATATGATTTTCTACATCTTCATAGTCTGTTCTTTTTTTGTTTTGTTTTTCTCCACGCAACACTAGCAAATTTCCACCACTGGATGAGATTAATCAGAACAGTGTGTGATCAGTCAGGGTTGCCACAGTACTGCACCGTACTGCAGGAACCGTTTGTGCAAAGGAATACGTAGATGAAATGGTGTGAATGAGTTCACCTGTGGGATGTAAATGTGACAGTATTCTTTCCTGACAGGCCCTCTCAGCCCAAATCCAGCAGGAATCTGCTTTGGATGGCGAACTCAGTTCAGAAGAAATAGAGGGGGGGGGGGGTATATTGAGAAAATTGCAGTTTGATTTTTTTTTTTTTTTTTTTTATAAAAATACACTTATAAAGGAGGAAAGCAGAAGGATGCTTTACGCCGATGCTGGACATGAACACAAAAACGTTTTCTATTTTCTAGGCATCTTTGTGTGCTGTTTTTGTCAGAAAACACAGGGAGCACAAATGTAATTGGAATGGATCTGTTCATATTTATTTATACGTTTAACAATCATCTAACACAATCTGGATTAATAGAACAGCTGTAAAATAGGTTTCTTGATCGAATGCAGTGAAACTGTAACTGATTTGCATTCTGTTTGCTCAAACTAATCTTTGTTTTTCACTTTGTGTCCCAGCCTAACCCAGACTGCAGAGTGATGCCTTTTTGGCTGTCAAGACGTTAATCTCGCAACAACATTTTCCTTATTTCAGGTATTTTATCGTGTCAGTTTAGCACTGTTTGGAAATATAGAAAAAGGAGGTTTTTTCTAAGTTCTGCAGGAATAATCCATTGAAAGTTGATGGGCCAAAGCACCATATCCACATATATGTGTACATATATATA
>JBAMYA010047713.1:0-10248 GCA_037176975.1 Arrhamphus sclerolepis
AACTAAACGGAAAGTTTTGGGGAAAAATCGGGGGGTTAAGGCCTGAAAATTGCAGGAAAAAAAAGACTTCCCTTGGTTCATCCAAAGGTTTTTGTTTTTTTTTTTTTTTTTTTTTTTTTTTTTAAACCAGGTGCTTGAAATGAAGAAATTACCATTGCATAATCTTTAAATGCCTTACTGGAATGATATATCACAGTAGCATGAGCCTTTTACATTTTCCATAAATTTCACCCAAAAGTTGAACATCCCTAACTTCTGAGAGTATCGTGTATCATCTCTGTTTCTGAATTTACAATGGGGAACAAGCAATAATTTCTGGTACAGGTGATAACATAGATCAAGGTTGGGTTCCATTTCCCATTTTGTGAAGTTATTATTTACTGGTTAAATAGAGGAAATGGTACATTATTGAATTACTTAGGTTCTTTTGAAAATCGAGAAACAATTTATCAAGCAGCTGTTATTAAGCCAGAATGTCTTTGGATTTTGTTTTTTGAAATGTAAAAACAAATCATGTCCTTTTGAATGCTTTATAGACAGGTCACTTTGTATAGCTGTCATGAAAGCTAAACTTTTTTTTAAGACTTGGTAAAAACACATTGTTCTAAAACATCATCGAAGAAACCGTATCATTGCTCACATATTAATATGAATATATCGATAGAAGGAGGTTGATGCTGGAGCTGCCAGGCAGGAGGCCAAGAAGAGGACCAAAGAGTGGATTTATGGATGTAGTGAAAGAGGACATGAAGTTAGTTGGTGTGAGAGAAGAGGATGCAGATGATGGGGTTAGATGGAGACAAATGATTTGCTGTGGAGGCCCATGAAGGGAACAGCTGAAAGGAGAAGATCATTACTCACACAGACCTCCCACAGCTTGAGATAATATTGTTTCTGATGTTATTCTAATATTTGTTGTATATTAGTGAAAACTGAATGAGATGATCTAATTTCTCCAGTTTTTCTTTAATTTTCTGCTTTGACACAGGGAGAGATGATTTAAGAGCATCAGTTTGCTCATCATTAATCAGCATGGCTGAGCTGGCGCTGAGCTTTGTAATATCACAAATCTTTCATGCTCATTTTGGCTTTGCCTCAGGGAGACCAGTGGCTCCCAGCTTTGGGTTTGTCAGTCCCCTACCTGAGGTGCAGTGACATCACAAGCAGTCCCCGAGGCATAGCTGTTATTGCAGGTAGAAGGAAGGAGGCTTCTTGAAGAAATGAAGTTTGGGAGGTCTCTCAGTTAAACGTTAATTAATTAATTGAAATGTTTGCCATAATTCTGCTGTTTTTGTGTCCCCAGTGAAGATAAAATGTGGTAATATCTAAATCTATTTTAATATGGTTTAGTCAAATGCCATTTGGATTTTTCTGTCATTAGTGGTCTAGTGATGTCCTGTTTGTTGTCCACCACAGTGTGTGACATACAAATTAATTTGAATATATAGCAGGAGCATGACTTTCTGTCATAAGTGATCACTTAAAGATGTATGTGGAGATGCGCTGTAATATGCCAGGTGTCGACTGATGTCTATTTGTGACTGTATGTGGCAAGATGCATGTCAGAACCAGGTATAGACTCCCTTCAAGTTTAGTAAAATATTCAGAGAGCTGTAATGAGTGGTTAAAATTGTGTAATGTACTTACACCATATATTAGTCCCTCACCCACAATGACCACCGCTATGCCAGCTAAAGTGAGTTTTTTTTTGTTTTGTTTTTTTAGCCTTTAGTTTAGTCCCATTGAGATCACAGATCTTGTTTGCAAGGAAGACCTGGCCAAGACAGCAGCAGTACAGTAACAGTATAAGAATTAAACAACAAATAGTAAACATACTTATAGAAAACACTTGCATACAGAGAACTTGGACTCCAGATTTTTAAAATCAGACAAGGGTACAAGGTTTTGAAGATGTATTTCAGTTTGAAGATTGTTCCAAACAATAGGTGCTGAAAACCTAAATGCTTTCTTACCCAACTCAGTTCTTACTTTTGGAACAACCGGTTGCATCACTTCCATTGAACGGAGATTGTAACCTCCGTGGTTCCACATTAAAAGTGTAGATAAATAAAGAAGTATTTCACCAAGAATGGCCTTATATATAAACATATACCAGTGCCTGAGGCAACGTGCATATAACCATGACCAGCTTACTTTAGTGTAGAGAACACAATGATGAGTTAGAGAACCACAATTGTTATAAATCTCAGTGCTCCATGATACACACTGTCCATCATGTGAAGACAAGTAGCAGATGCATTCATATACAGCAGATCTCCATAATCAATAATGCGTAAAAAGTTCGATTCCACTAGTTTCTTTTTTACATAAAAAGAAAAGCAGGACTTGTTTCTATAATAAAATCCTAATAAGAGCTTCAGTTTTTTAACAATATACTGAATATGTTCCTTAAAAGACATGTGGTCATCAATTACAAGTCCTAAATATTTAAAAGTAGATACCAACTCTATTTGTTGACCATTTCTTGTTAAAATGTTTCATGACAGTGCTGATTGCAGATGACAATGCTGTTCTTGTACTCTGTCAAAAGCATGTTGAAGATGTTCAACAACCTTTGCAGAAGTGGGTGCGAAGCAGTAAATGACAGTGTCACCAGCATAGAAATGAAAGTTTGAGTTCAAAATGTCCTTCCCAAGGTTATTAATATATATAGGAAACAAAACTGGTCCAAGAATTGAACCTTGTGGGACCCGCTTTTGTACTTGAAGTAAATCTGTGACAGAACCCTCTAATTGTACAGCCTGGGTTCTGTCTGAAAACTAGTTTACAAACCACCCAAGTGCTTGTTTAGAAAAACCCATACCTCTAAGACGATCAATTAATGTCAAGTGGTCAACGGTATCAAATGCTTTAGAGAAATCTATAAACGAAGAAAGACTGCACTGCTTGTCATCAAGAGCTTCTATTATATCATTTATGACCCAGCAGTAGTAGTACTATGATTTTGCGGACCCTGACTGAAACAGTGACAAATAGAGTTGGTAGCTAAATATTGTTTAACCTGTTCACTGACCAGAGATTCAAGCACTTTTGCCATTACAGAGTTTAGAGATAGTTCTATAGTTATTTAAAATTGTTGGGTCACCCCCTTTTAAAATAGGGGAAAACAAAGGCAGATTTCCAGTCCTTGGAAATTTCATTTGACAACGAAGTTAGATTAAAAATGTGACATAATGGTCCTGCTATAATTTCAGATGCCAATTTTTAAGAGAGGCTCTAAACTATCCGGTCCTGCCATTTCCTCGCTGGAAAAATCTGCTCCCTGATATATCACTCCTCTCAGTCCTTTATTCATCCATCCATCCATTCATAGCAAGGCTCCCTCAGCAGTCGAGCATTAAGCCCTGTAAAAATGTCAAGACTAACTTAACTAAGATGGCAACGTGTCCATCTTACCAGGTACCAATCAGATGGCATCTTTGAGAAGCAAGATCAGTCCAGAATCTACACCCAGTAAATCTTTGTCCAAGCCCCGATCAATAAGATATTAGAAAGGTGATCGTGATTTCACTGCTGATCATGCTTTTTTTTTTTCTGCACAAATAAATAAAATACCAAAAAATAACATAACAGAATATATTTTGTAAATCTCCTTTTGTGGTTTTGTATTTTTTCAGGCCTCGAGTTGGTCAGTTGAAACTTGAAGTTGAGCTTTTTGTGTCCCTTTCCTCCTCAACAGATCATTTGTAGAGGTCAAAATGTATTGACTCATTTTGTTATTTTTGTTTTTGTATTTTCTTTCTTTATACAATCTAGTTCAAAGAAATCAGCTTTGCCTATGAAGTACTAACTAACCCCGAAAAGAAGGAGCTCTACGACCGCTATGGAGAACAAGGCTTGCGGGAAGGAGGTGGGGGTGGCCCTGGGATGGATGACATCTTCTCTCACATTTTTGGTGGTGGACTCTTTGGATTCATGGGTGGACAAGGAGGCCGCTCCAGGAATGGGGGTCGCAGGAGAGGCGAGGACATGGTCCATCCACTCAAGTAAGACCAGACCTGTACTCTTACATGTAGCTGCTTGAGTTAGTTAAGTGTTCTTGGTAAAGTTTTATTGGTTGACTTAAAATGTTCTAAATATCTTTTTTTCCTCCCCCAAATGTAGGGTTTCATTGGAGGACCTTTACAATGGAAAAACGACCAAACTACAACTTAGCAAGAATGTACTGTGTAGCGCTTGTAATGGGTAAGTTTTATAACTGCTACTATTTCAGTGAATGTTGGGCTGTTTGGTCTGAAATATTTCTTCTTTGTTTTTAACATGTCTGTCTCTGAATATGTAATAATACAGACAGGGAGGCAAGACAGGCGCTGTACAAAAATGTACAGCGTGTAGGGGGCGGGGCATGCGCATCATGATCAGACAGTTGGCCCCGGGGATGGTCCAGCAGATGCAGTCCGTGTGTACCGATTGTAATGGAGAAGGTAAGGCCCGCGCTGATGAATTTGTATGAAACAAATGTGCACTTTAAACCAGTGCCAAAACCACAATGTTTGTTTCCAAATGTAATTTGGCTTGGTCCCTGATCCTTGCTTTATTTCTGCTTTTTAACTCCATCCAGGCGAGGTTATCAGCGAGAAAGACCGTTGTAAAAAATGTGAGGGCAAGAAAGTTGTGAAGGAAGTGAAGATTTTGGAAGTACACGTGGACAAGGGCATGAAGCACGGCCAGAAAATAACATTTGGTGGAGAAGCCGACCAGGCGCCTGGTGTTGAGCCAGGCGATATAGTGCTTGTGCTGCAGGAAAAAGAAAATGAGGTAGGTGGTGTCTTTGAAAACTAAAGCCACATACTTCTAATCCTTTCCCTGTGTTTTTAGGTCACATTTGTAATAATTTTGTCTTTCCTATAAAAAAAGTAACCTTGCTTCGAGACTTCCAAACCTAAACACAACTTGTTGTTTAAGTTCTGTTAAGGTGTAGCTGTTTTACAGCAGAAACATTTTATAGCTTTAGCTATAAAACTGCATACGTGTGACTGCAGTGTGGCGGTATGTAGTTATGGCAACCAGGCCCAGTTGCATCTATTTCCCAGTTTACCGAGATCTTAAGAAACACGTCCACTTTATTCTTGCTACTTTCTGTTTGTCTCATTTATTATTCTCTTCTCTTAAGGATCTTGCTAATGAGTATTTAAACAAAAATGCTTTGATCTAGGTTTGAAGGGGGAAGAAAACATGTAGAAAAAATCTCCTGAGTACAAGTAGTTTTTCCACAGACTGTGTATTGGTCACATGCATTTGCTCAGGTAAACTGGTCTTAGATTACATGAGTCTATTTTTTTTTTTTTCCCCCTCTACTTGATTTCATTCACTTGTTTCATTTTCCAAGAAATATAATCCAGCTTACTTCTTTTTAAATACACACTATATAACTGTACTACTCCAGACCAAGTGAGGGCAGTATATCATGAACGTTCACTTGTTGGCCACTGATGTAAGACACAACAACGTGGACAGTAACCACCTTCTCTTTCTTATTGCCAATACAATTCAGCATATTTGTGGAGGTGGGGGTGGAGTAGAACGAAATGAACATGGGTAAAGAAACTGATTCCTGCATGCAGTCAGCAGATGGTGCTACAGAGAGCTGGTGTTGAGATTAAAAACATTTGTGATGGGGGGGTTGAAGTAGATCTGACTTTTGTGGTTTGTTACATTGTGTTTCCTGGTTGGTGTCTCATCCCTGCTTTGTGGTATTATTTTCAACATTGGCTTAACTGGGTCAACTGTCATCTCAGAGGAACATCTTCTGTCAAGCAGAATGTTTCATTTGTAGCTTAAGTGGAAATAACTCAAAATTTGCACCAACCCCCTGATCTACATTATTAAAAAGTATTACTAAGCTCTGACATTAAGAGAATTTCCCATCTTTTTGCAACGCTATAGCAGTCCTGTTCTCTCTCTCTCTTTCACACACACACCAGCTTTTAGTAATAGCAGCTGATAAAACTCAATGTTCAGAAGTGTGATTGCAACTGGCATGAGTTGCTTCTGAAAATGTACCATAATTGCTGTGCTTTACGGTGAAAGAGGCTTCAGAAGTACTCTGCAGAAAATATGTGGGGTGATGTCACAGGCTTTGTCCAGTTCTCTTCATAGAGTCTATTAAAAATGTACTTTTAAAAAAGTATGTCACTGTTTTTAAAGTATGTAGCTCAGTCCCACTGAATAGTTGGGGTTCTTGATCTTTTAAACGTTTTAAAAAATGACCTCAAGGTATTTCTTTACTTATCTGAGTGTGCTTTAATGGAGCTGGATATAAAATGACTAATTTCAAGAAGTGAGAGGCACTGTCACTGGTAAATATGTAATTTCTATCAATGAGGAAGAGCTTCACTGATGAGCTAAAGTTGTTTTTATTGACATATATTGCCAAGACAGAGCTGTTGATGTATTTAATAGCTCTTCTTGTTCTCTACCCTAAATCATGAAACACAGTTGTATAATGTTAACGTTTTGGGGAGTGATGAAAACTGCATGCTCACCCTCATAAAAGAGCTTTTTTTTTTTCCATCAGAAAGAAATAATTTTATTAATCAGCATTTCTTTTCTCGGTTCTCAGACGTTCAAGCGAGATGGTAATGACCTCTTCATGAACCACAAGCTTGGGCTGGTGGAAGCGCTGTGTGGCTTCCAGTTTATGCTGAAACATTTAGATGGAAGACAGATCGTTGTGAAATACCCTGCTGGAAAAGTCATCGAACCAGGTCAGCATTCTCATTTCATCTGTGTTTCCTTTCACTGATCAGCTTCCACAGAACAAGTTTTTATTAGTTGAGTCACTGATGCAGATCCTGGACACAGGAAGGTATTTAGATTGGAATGTCCTGCAGCACGTTATCAGGCTGAAAATGTGATTAGGTTTCTGGTTAACACGACATGTTGAGTAAAGACATGGAGGTGAGGATCTGCGTCCTCACAGTTGTGGATGTGCACCTGTAAAGTTGCTCATTAAACTCATAATGTAGGTGCTGAATGAACCCTGTTTTCTAAACGAAATCCTTCCTCTTCAGGCTCGGTCAGGGTGGTGCGAGGAGAGGGTATGCCACAGTACCGAAACCCCTTCGAGAAAGGAGATCTGTTTATCAAGTTTGATGTCCAATTTCCTGACAACAACTGGATCAGCCCCGAGAAACTTGCGGTATGATGAGTTACAGCTTCATACAATGGCCTTTCATGTTCATAGTATATTTGTCAAAAAGACAAAAACAGTGTGACCGCATCTACTGGCTGGTCATGCTGAATCTCTGAATCTTTACTTGTGTATCATGTTGTTTCATTAATTTTGGGGATATTTCATTTCGTAAGTTGAGTTTTTCTCTGCATGTAGCAGGTCTGCAAAGTCATGAAACCCCAAATTTCCAGCCCTTCTCTATATTTTTTTCTTCTCTCCATAAATGTCTTCTTTCGGGTCCTTTTTTGTTAGAGGGTTTTCTTTTTTATCTCTGAAAAGATCTGTGGTATAGATGTTATTTTGCGATTATCTGCATTACCTTGTGAGTTGACGTTGCTCCACTGAACACATTGCAGATGAAGGTGAAAACATCTGAGTATTCCCAGTATACTTCATTCCATCTATCTGTTAGCTCACCTCATCCATCACAGCTCAGGCCTCAGGAATAGGTAATGTTTACCAATTCAGTTACATCAGTCAGATGGCGAAACAACATGCTTCTTTGAAGATCCCAAATTTCTCCCTCGAACTTGAAGTTACGTTGGTTAGAGAAGAAAACTTGAACCCTTTCTCGACTGCAGTCCAAACAAGCGACACATGATGTTTCTGTAGTAAAAAGTCACGCAGAAGTGAATTTGTATCAGTGAACTCCAGCAGGGTCAGTGATGGCAGCATTTTGATATGCACTTAGAGCACGAGCTCCACCAGGAATAGCTTGTTTCTTAGCTGGAGATCTGTATCTGTTGACGACTGCTGCTGCTTTTATATGACAGTGGTCTCTGGGTAGCTCACGACAAGCTAGTCGGAGGCTTGACAAGTGTGGGGAAAAAAAACCCAAAGAACTCTCCTTCCCAGTACTTTAGGGCTTTTTAGAGTTCTTTAAAAGGTTGTTAGCTAGTCATTAGCTGTGGTTTCTCAACTTGAAAACTGATCTCATCTGAAGGAGAATTACGTGTTCCTTTAGTTCCCTTTACTCAAAACTTAACATCATATTGTTGGAAACATTAACTGTATTTTTAAACACTTCTTACAGCTTGTACCCCTTGCTTTAAGTTAAAAATAATTTGGGTGTAAAAAAAATAAATAAATAATGCAATTCACATCTCCCAGAACATCTTACATTAGTGGCTGTTTGTGAATATGACAAAGCTGTCTTGCTATGAATGTTTTCTGTAGGAGCTGGAGGACATGCTGCCCTCGCGGTCAGAGCCGCCAATCATCACCGGGGATACAGAGGAGGTGGACCTGCAGGATTATGACGTCAGCCAGAGCTCAACATCAGGTGGCCGCAGAGAAGCGTACAACGACAGCTCCGACGAAGAGAGCGGCCACCACGGGCCGGGTGTGCAGTGTGCCCACCAGTAATCTCCTATTTTCTCTCACCTACAGTATATATGTACACAAGCATATGACCTGCATTCTACATGAGGAGAAAATGTTTTAAGTTGCAGAGTAAACAAGGAGGAGAGTCGGGCTGAAGAGGCCTGTTAGCTCCACAGACACAGATCCTCAGTCACACAGTGACTCATTCACCGGAAATTGTTGATTAATGTCATTAATTTGCGTGCTTGTCTCATTTTGATCCTTGTCTGAGGAACTCGCACTGGGACAACCAGACAATTATGCGTATCTAAATCACATTTAGACACGTGAGACTTTAAGCAAACATTATGTTAAAGTATTTATGCTGTATCAGAGTTGTCCCAGTGAGCACCACGCCATGCAGGACTGTGATCTGGTATTCAAGATGAGCCTCCCCTCCAACTCAACCCTTTTCTTCCTCTGTCCTCCTCTCTAATTTCAATCCTCTGCTCCAAAGGAGCTCCAGATCAGAGAGAAAAGATTGTTTCTTGTTTGCTGAGCGTGTGACTGGCATTTTGTTTTCATAGTATTTACATTAATTTAAAAGACTAACCAACATGCATACAGAGACAAAGCAGCTGAGCCACGTGACCTGCAGATCCTCTGGCTCGTTTCTTCATGGACTTTTCCTCTCGGCGCCATTTGTAGGACTGGTTTGATTTTTACACCTTTACTTTGTAGTATTTTACTTGTTTTTCTTTCTTTACTTTTTAATTCAAGAAGATGGGTTGTGTATATCATTACAGTGGTTGTTGCTAAAGTTCATCAGCCGCTATATTCCGAGCTGTAATTTTTGAAAAAGGAAAAAGAAAAATCATTAGTGAAATGATGGAAAAGAGAAAAAAAAAAAAGTATCTGTGCGGAGACCATGTGCATGTAAAAAGCTTTGGTTCCTGCACTTACCAAACATAAAGTCAAGCAGCACTCTTCTTAAGAAATCTGTATGAAGTTGTTGAATAAATTGTTGAAATATCATGTTCTGTGTTTAGTGCCTCTTATTTCTTTTTCTTAAATTCATGTTTAATGTTGATTTTTAAAATTGCTGAACATTGTCCAGACATGAAAATGGAAAAAAAAGGGAAAAGGTTTAAAGCTGTATAAACGGTGACACAAAAGAAACTGAATTGTTTTCGTCCCTAACAAGTATGACAGCACTGACCGATGACTGTACATAATAATGGGCACTGACCAATCATTAAACTTCTGATCTTGATATGTTTCCTGGTCTGAAGAGACTAACAGGCGCTAATGCAAACAGTAAGATTTGTTCCACAGCTCATTACAGTTCTGAATTTGAACTGGAAAAATACCTTTTTGTAACAAATAAATTGAGAAATCACATGGGTTGGGGGAGGGACTACGAGTGACATAAAGGAAAAATAAGTTGTTTTAAGAAACGTCCGTTAATGATGGATTGATAGGTGATGCTTCCTCGAAAAAATATTTTACCATAGAGTACAACACTGGTAGAGTGGAAGAGGAAGAAAACAGAATATGTACGCAACAATATATAATATTCACAATTGCACCATGGGGATAAAAAATTCTGGATCATACAAAGCAGGGAAACTTGGCTAGATCTATCTTCATGAAGACATATTTCACCCGAAAGCTTCACCGGCGCCGTGGCTTAGTTGGTTAAAGCGCCTGTCTAGTAAACAGGAGATCCTGGGTTCGAATCCCAGCGGTGC